>NW_024121166.1:1661224-1677094 GCF_016745375.1 Pimephales promelas
TATCAACACTGATTTAAAGATGTTGAATTCAAATAATAATAATAAACAGAATACATAAATGAGAATACATTCATACAGAAATGTATAGAGGTAAAGGCAAATTAGTGGTACAACAGCATGGATTTCCCATGTATTTTTGGTATTTTTTTTTGTTAGTGATATAACAAGGAAGAAAATATAACATGTCATAAAATACAATAAAAAATGTTTTTTTTTTTTTTTTTGGTGGATTAATTTCCATATGTATAACCACAGTTTTATCACTAATACCCATGGATAAACAATGGTTATAAATGGTTTATTTGTGGTAACCATGGATAACCATGTTTATTATTATTAATATTATTTGTTGTAAAGCCATGGTTATAATTTTATAAGAGATGATGGGGAACTGTAACATAATACATTTGCAGTGGGAAAAAAAAATGTGTTGGCTTTGCTCTGCTAAAGGTGAGGCTTAAAATCACTGTGGCTCCAGGCTTTGGGCCTGTGCTGCATAAACGTTGTATTTTTTTTATTTTTACAGCATGCGAACCGAGTAACTATAGATAGTGAAGTAAAATAAGTACTACGGTAGTTTAAACTGTTATGGTTTGAAGGCAAATACTGTACAGTATATATTGTTCAAGTTTTTTGTTTTTGTTTTTTTTTTATGCCAGAACAAAGAGGAACTGTTTATTAATTAATGAATGAAGCTAATGTTCTAACCTACATCTCTATTAATTGCTTCAATTTAAATAGACAGACTTTTCAACGTCATTCAAGTACAACATATATATAAATATATTTAGATTTAGATATATTTATTTTTATTGAATTAAACTATTTAAAAATACTTCTCACGTTTCCTGAACATAACACAAAATCATACTGTTGTAACGTTGATGCTATTCTTTGCAGAAATTGTTATATTTAGCAGATGATATGTATGGACTACTACACAGTCTACTATGAGTACAATAAAAGTGAGTTCACAATCAATGTTTGTTTCACAATCAAAATGGATTCCCAACACATTCGATACGGAAACAAGATTATATATTTTTTAAACAGAACTAAAAGTCTGGTTTTTGGTTTTGTTCTTTTTCTTTTGGAAAAAAAGGTAGAGTGAATTAATTAAAGGTTATTACTTCCTCTGTATACCACAATTCAATTTTCCATGAAATGTTTCATTTTAGTTAAATTTGACACATTCAATCATCTTTCACTTGCAAAAGCTTAAGACTCAATTTTAACATTTTTAAGCATCTTTCAGATTATAAGATTAGCTGTGAAAATTGATTATCAGGTTAAAAATGAAGTGTTCATAAATTCAGTACAGAGAAAAATAATAAAAACGTATATAGATACTAATGTGAAATAAATTCACACATTCCAAAATAACACACCACAACATACAGTACTTGTCAAACACAATAATATCAACAATCAAATTAGTTGTTTTTTTTGGTATCCACCAAAATGTTTCAAATACCACATAATCGTTGCACCTGAAATGATGATGTTTGTGTGTGAAAACACTGTTTTGTAAATGGCATTTTCTATAAATAGGGTACAAAATGCCTGAAACTTAAAAAAAATATTTTAGGGTTTCAATTTTGGCATAAATTAAGCTGCATGTCGCTCCAAAGGATATTGTGAGTGATTATATATATATATTTCTATTCATAATTTCTGTCTTGCTGTAAAAGGGTCCAATTTGGCTTATTTTTTTGGCCTGACAAGGAATGTCGCACGTTTAGTTTTTACAATGGAAAAAATGTTTTTTTAAATTGAATTTCAAATTCACTTATTTTTTACTATTAGCAAAATGTTAAAACTTAAATGTCCATATTTAAATTTATGTCACTCTTCTATGATTTACATTTTTTAGATATAGTCAAGAAAGTCCTCTGAGGTGGAACAGACTAAAATCGCCATTTAAAAAAAAAAAAAAAACACTCTTCATGCTATGTTAGTTTTATATTAAATAACAAGCATACAGTTTCTAATAGGTCATAACAAAAACACAAAGGGATTTGTGGCTCTAAAGGGAGATCTGGGGTGCGTTTCCCAAAAGCATCGTTAGCCAACTACGATCGCAAGTTCCGTCGTTATCAGCATAGTTCAACGAGTCCGTGTTTCCCTAAAACCATCGTTCCAACGAACATTCGCAAAGTTGTGTGGTTTGAACGACAGATCTCGACCATCGTTTCTATATTGCAGCACATTTGGATGTAACAAATCCTTATCTTGAGCAAAATAAGCAAGCTGACATTCAGTACAACCGGTGCCTTTTATTTAGAATACATACAAATGCAATTTACGTCTTTTAGTTTTTCAAAAGATTTGAAGTACCGTGTTTGAAGAGTGCGCATGTGCGAACGTGCTCTACTATATAAGAACGAGCCAAATATTGAGTCAGGTAATAAAGCAAAATAACTGAACAATCAGAAATAGTCCTCAGATGACATGTCTTTAATTTATATTAAAAAATCTAGCGTTAATTGGATCTCAAACAGTTTCATTAAAAGTAGTTATTACTCCACCACGTGCGAAACCAACGTGATTGAACTATGCTTTGCGACAGTGGGTTTCGGGAAACAGTCGTGACTAGCTAGTTGATTTCTCCAACGATGCATCGTACCATGGTAGTGAAACAGTGAACTACGTCGTTGTACGGGAGTTCTGCACTGCAGAACTTGAAATCCAAGGGGAGGAGTTGGATCTAGATCCAACTTTTCCCACCTTACATATACCTAAACCTACCCATCTCCGCCCCTGATCCCTAACCCAACCCCTAATCCTACCTATCTCCGTCCCTGATCCATAACCCCACCCCTAATCATACCTATCTCCACCCCTAATCCTGCCCATCTCCACCCTTAGATTTGGATTCAACTCCGCCCCCTGGATCTCGTGTACAGCAATGAGGTGCTACTGTCTAAAGGCTGTGACACACCAAGACGATTTTAAAGAACTAGCGGCGATGAAAGCCGACTGTGTTGTCACCTTAAAAAGCTGGACTTGAAGACAACGTAAAGGCTACAGGCGACAGTCAGCACATGCGTGTAAGAAAACAATTTCTCACATCAGCAAGTATCAATAGTCTATATTCGTCATTCAAAGTGGAAACATTAGCCACATTCCATTAAATATCAATCATGCGGATCACTTTTTTTAATTTCAGGCAGCACAAGGTATGCCAATATTTGTGCATCGAAATGCTCAGGTAAGATGCCGTGCTCAATCGGCCAAAATACCCCAGACAAAGTCCAACTAGTGCCGACGGTACAGAACACACCACCAAAACTGGGCCAGCTGACGTTCAACGATGGCCCGATGCTGGTCGATGACCGACCATCTGCTTTTTGTGTAAGGGCCTTAATGCTTTTAAAAAGTCATGGGACACTAAAGTGTACTCTATTCATAGATTGTGCCAGATGCTTATGCAAAGTAATGATTAGTTTTGTGCAATTAGTGTGTATCGTGTATAAGAAAAAGAAAATTGTCATGCAATGATTGTACATGTTTTGGAGGCGTGTTATATAAACAAGCAAATAGATTTTAATGGATAGTCATGGTCAGGTTCAAGTATCACTGCTAAATATTTTGCTGTTTTAGTACATGCTAGATTGTACAAACAGCACAGCATTTTGCACAACGAGAAGGCACACACACATACACATACATTATGTTTCTGCATCCACGTAAAGAGGACGTTGAGGGCAGTGATTTCTCAAGAAACTGTCAAAATGTATAAACACCATAAAGGTAACTTTGGCAGTAATAAAGCAGGACTTTGTATAATTTAAAACTCTCCCTTTAGAAAATTCTTAGCAGAAATACTGGATGGCTAATATTTGTAGTGCTAATAGTGGCAGTAGTTGAAGAAAAAAGAGATACTGACCAAATAAACAGTTCTGTAGGACACTGTTATCACATTAGCCTGCCATTTTGAGTGGACGAGGCAGTATAAAACCCTTTGTGATTTCTCACCAGTGATTGGACGTCATGGCACTGTGGCAGAGATCTTCCTAACATGACATGTCTGGTCGCTACACAAGAAAACCGAGGAATGTTGAATGAGACGTTACAGGACGAAGAGTAGAACACGTTTTAAATATCTTCAGGCAGGAGGCATAAATTTCTGAAAGGTAAAAGAAAGACAATGAAATGTGAGAATTTATTATTAACAGGATATTTAATAATCTTGAAGGAAAAGAAAATCCCGTTAGTTGGGATTAGTTGAGTTCAAAATTCAAGATTTTTATCTTGTTATCTGATAGTCTCAATGAATTTGGTTTAGAATAATAATTCGGGAAAAATTTCCAAAATCTTCCAAAAAGTTCGAAAATATCATTTCTGTGGATCCTTTCAATTAAGCAGTTCAAAATACTAATTCAATGATTCACTTGAATTGTTGTATTTGTATATATATAGTGTACTTCAGCAAACCAAATAACTGTACAAATCCTGCTCTTGCAATATATATATATTATATATATTTTTTTTTTTTTCATTTCATTTTATTGTTTATTTTTATATATATATTGAGTGGAATATATATATTGCAAGAACAGTTATTTGGTTAGCTGAAAAACACTGACAACAACCACCACAAAAAGACACAACAGAACCTAACCAGGGGTGCGTTTCCCGTACAGTGACGTAACTCGCTGCTTAACTACCATAGTACGATGCATCGTTGAAGAAATCAACTAGCTAGGTACTCACGACTGTTTCCCGAAACTATATTGTCGCAAAGTGGTGTTTAAACACATTGGTTTATGACATCACGCTGTGTTAGCAATGTTAGCTTGCTTATTTTGCTTAAGTTAAGCCAATAAACTCTGTTTCTAACCACAGGTCGAGATCTGTCATTCTAACCACACAACTTTGCGATGCTGTTTGCGAATGTTCGTTGGAACGATGGTTTCGGGAAACACCGACTCGTTGAACTATGCTGATAACGACGGAACATGTGACCATAGTTGGCTAACGATGCTTTCGGGAAACGCACCCCAGATAAAGAAAGACTACTGGTAGCAACCAGAGAATTCAGAATTCAACCTAAAAACGAGAAGGACAGACTGATGAAAAAATGATGGAAAGAGAACTTGAAAAAGCCACTGTCAACCACAGTCACATGACCACCAAGACACACCAGCTAGCAATCAGTTTTACCAGAAAGTGAAGGATGGAGCTCCACACTACGTTAGGCCTCCCTGGCTAAGATGGCGGGTTAGGGCTGTCTGTTTCAGGATTCAAAGTAAGCAGTTTGTTTACAGAGATGAATTACTCAAATACTGGGAAAGAAAAGAAGACGAAAAAATTCTTACTTTGTTGCTTCTTCTGTTCCTCCTTCTCCATCTACTTTGCCCTCTTCTTCCATCTTCTGCTCGTCTGAGATCAGCTCCTGGTGCTTATGTCTACGAATACACTTCACCACTACCATGGACAGAATGAGCAAAGCAAGAATGCCCCCCACTGATGCCCCGATGGCGACAGCGATGGTCGAATCCCTTGGTGGTGGCACTGGGCAGAGGAAAATAGAGAGAGAGAGAGAGAAAAAAGATGCTAACAAAAAACTTCGCCAAAGGGGCATATTTATTCAGTGAAAAAGTATATTCTGAAAATCTGTGTAAAATAATGTACAAAAATAAAATAAAATCTTTCTGGGCCAAGATTGAGTAGTTGCAGCATCTACCTGCAGTGGCTAACTGGCCTATGCTAACCGGCCAAAATCTTAGTACTGGTTGCATCCTCAATGTTACCATTAGTGGTGCTAGAGCAGACAGTAGTTATTAACGTTTTCTAGTATTTCTTTAAAGACTGACAGTTGTTAGGAGCTTAGTGATGGTGATGTTGAAATAATCCAACCGTGGTGTAGTTCGTTTATATCCTATGTTTAGCTTTTTACTCCTGCTGGTTGCATTTAGGCTTTAAAAGGATAGAATCTGTGTTAATTTGTGAAACGAATAATACATTTTTTGTTGGTTGAAGAGATTATTTTCTATATTCCAAAAGCCAATAGAAACATCTGATTGGGTTTTTGTCAAGGGAACCAGGGTAATGCAAATTTCTGGGTTGACCTACAAAAATACACGATCTCTGCAGCACTCCTAAACCTGGACTTAACAACACCTGCAATAATGAAACCCCATTTATCATGGCCTGTCTTGAAGCCACCCTGGTTAAAGACACAGAACTTTTGTTGTACAGCATCTTAGCCAATGCTAAAGTCTTACATTCAGTCAAGACGTTGAACTGGATGGTGCCGTGACCCTGAATGCGATCTGGAGGGTTGCGCACATAGCAATTGTAGATTCCATCGTCTGACAACTGCACATCTAAGATAGTGATGCTGAGGTCATTCTTATCTAGGTTTCCAGAAAAAATAGCTCGCTCTCCAAATCGGCTTGGCTTCAGGGGTGTTATCCTGTTCTTATAGGTCATGAACTTGGAAAAGAAGAAATTGAAGGTAGATTGAGAAAAGTGATGAAACAAAAGAATCATCTAACTCTTATATTTCTGCAAATGTTGATATTTCAATAGCCCCTTTCACACAACAATCCCAGTAAATTACCGTAAAATTGCCAACATGACTTAAATACACAAGCTGTTCACACAAGCAATAGCTATCTGCTTTCGTTTCACCATCTATTCAATTTTATCTTAAAAACACGAGACACGCATAATACTGATGAATGGAAAAGAAGGCGGGGTCTCGAGCACGACACGTTGAAAAAGCTGAGAGATGTGGCACAGCAGTCAAAGATGATCATTCAAAAAGAAAAAACTATTAAAAAGCTTACTGTAAACAGTGCTGAGTAATCGCATTATATGATTGGCCCAAATCAGACTTCTTACGTCAGCACGTTCTGACATTGTACGTGATCTCATACCGTCATTCACACAGAACACATTACTGGTAATTTACTGGTAGTGTTACAACTTCCCTTAACAGTAAATTACTGGAACCAATTTACCGGTATTTTTTAAAAGGTCGATTCACACATGATCTCTTTACCAATAAAGACTCTATGTGTGAAAGGGGCTAACATTTTGATGATATTTAACATTTTAAGTCTCTTATTTTAACTCACCATCTCCTCTGTGCTGTTGAGTGTCTCCTGATAGGTCCAGTTCATGGCAAAATGCTTGGGGTCCAGCTTGTAGCATGAGGTGAATGCACACGGGATTCTGACATCAGTTCCGTTGAGAGCGTTGATCTGTTGTTGCACCAGCACATCCATGGAAGTCACTGGACAGGCTACAAGATATGTAAATATATAGACATGTATAATTCCTCGCTTTTGATTTTCCTGTCATCTGATTGGTCCACATTTTTGTTTTTTTTGTCATCTAAAGTCACTGAAATGAATTTAAAGTCATCCATTTAACTATGAGTTAAAATGTTATCGCCAACCGTTAAAAAAGCTGTTCTTTAAACTTCCAAAATAAGTTGGAATCGGCACAGAATGGAATGGTTAGGCTATAAGAACGGTTTGGCCTGATGGTGGAAAAGTGGGACATGTGTGTAGAAAACATGGGAAAGTCTTTATATCTGCATTAAGCTTACACTGGGTGACATTATTTGTATTAAATCAACAGCCAAAATGTAATAATTTTGTCAATCAGTAAGGTTTACTTTCTCCACCTCTGCACCATTTGGACAATTCTGGCAAATGGACACCATTCTGCACCAAGTTCTGGACAAGTTCCCATTGCTGCAGCAGTTATGCTTTATCGGCCCGGCTCTCTGCAGTAGTAGCAGCAACTTCGTCACACCCTCCCACCCCATCCCATCCCATCCCATCCCCACCCCCTCAAAGTGCTGCAGTTTAGTCCGCCCCCCTCCCTCTCGAAAAATCAGGTGTCCTCACGTATAGAGAGCAAGAACTACAGCAGCTGTGTTCTGGAGAACACGAATACCTCCAGTAATCACAGTGATTTATAGTGCGCTATATTCAGAGTGCCTACAAAGCAACATTTGAACTATACAGATATACAAGGATTCATTATACATAGTGTTTTGTGCTACTAATGCTGCAGTCTCCTACTTGTGCTTTCAGTGTGTGCTGTAATAAACACACGCACAGCATAAATATACACACACACGCAGAGTCAGCACTCGGCCGGGTGTGTTACTCAACACCGGCACTACGTCAATGTCGTCCCCACCCACCCTTTTACTTTCATGTATATTTAGTCGTTTTCTCTCTGCGCTACAGCAGAGGCGCTTCAGAACTACTTCACGTTCCCCATGCACATTTAATCACTGAATTCATGCATTTGAATAAATAATAGTCCAACTGTTGTCGTTAAAAAGCTACAATGTATCGGTAAACTCTTTTACGTGACTGTTTGGGTTTATATGAGCATGAAAATATGGGGTCTCACTACTGCTGATGTCTCCAGCCCACTCTTGGAGAACCGATTTGATGCATGTATCAATATTCACCGGTTCAGAGTGCTGTAGGCATAAAATACTGCAGTGTAGCTCTCGCTCGCCCTCTCTCACAACAGTCCCTGACAAACCCCATCCCTACACCCTCCCTGCGCTGTCTGTCCTCTTTTATCTGCTCTCAAGGTTATGGTTAAAGGAGAAATGTGTACAAGGTACATTGCGCAGCTGTATATGCACAAACAAATAACAATAATTATATAATAACATTTTAAAGGGGTCATGAACTGGATTTTTACATTTTTTTTATATTGTTGTTTGAGGTCAACTTATGACGTTCGCTTGGTTTTTACATTAAAAAACATCAAAATGAATAAGTAATAGGCTATTTTCTACCCTAGTTTTGAGCTCAGCTCAAAAACGCTCGTTTTTATGGGCGTCTCGCATTAAAGACGTGGAAGTAAACGCCCACTGCTGTGAGTGGATAACAGTTTTGCATATTATAATGAGTTTCACTGTCGATCCGGTTTGTCATCACGAGGTATGCCTATGTTATTTAGCTATGCATGTAATGCGCGAATCGGGCTAAACCGTCGTGTTGATCTTCTTCTGCAGGGGTGGTGTTTTATCCTCTCTGACGTCATAGTTCCCCACTTTAAAAAACGAGTCGTTTGCTGAGCCTGGTGTCAATAAAAGCTTTTATTGGACTAACAAGGACGTTTTCAGTTCTGAAACTTACAGGATATTCTTATATGATGACCTCTTAGATGTCAAAAGCTCAAGGAAAATTTGATTTCTCAGTTCATCACCCCTTTAATATATATTTCAAAGTCAAAATCTGCTAAGGGGAAATAATGGAACATCTATTTGAAAAAGTGATTTTTCACTATTATTTACAACAGGATTTGGATTTTCAAGGGTTTAAATAAAAAAAAAATGTTATAAGAGACAATACAAACAACTTTGTGCATAAAAAAACACTCATTATTTGATTAACCCTTGAGCATCAATTAAAAAAAGTTACACATAGGTAAAAAGAGGACAAAAATGTCCATGTCAAAAAACTGTCATAAAAATGTGACGCTTTGGAGCACAGACTTAAGTTTGGTATCATTTTAAAGAAGACCCTTTGCAGATTATTGCTGAAGTAAAATAATAATAATAAGTAAATCCAAAAAAAGTTATATAGGTATAAGTTTATGAAAATTATTTATAAAATAATATTTTAAATAAAGTATATATTTTTTAAATCAGGTTGAACTCAAAACTACAATAAAATCAAAGCCACAAATCTAAATAGGTTGTGTTCCAAATTTGAGGATGATATCTCAAAAAATGAGCTTTCGGTAACAGTTTGTTTGGGCGTAGTAACATATTTTCCCCATTGGGTCCCAGCAAAACCCCACTGGAGCTCACATGGATTGGATTGTCAGACTGAGAGAGAAAAACTGCAAATTCCAAACACACACATGCGCACACACACACATATTTTTTAATAACACACATACTAACCACACTCTGACATCCATACCAACACACCGACACAAATATCGTTGCACAATTTATCCAGTTGGCTCTATAGTATGCCGAACCAGAAAACACGAATAAAGCGACATTTGTTTGATAGGCCAAACTTAAAAAAAAATGACACCATCTGATAAAAAATAGTAAAAAATAAAATTTTGAAGCCTTGCCATCAGAATGAAAGCCTCTTAACAAAGATTGCATAATTTTATAGTTAACTGAACCGGGGATTAAAAATGGCAGTTTTAATGGATTTCAATGGGGACTTTTTTGTCCAAAAGGGGCTGAGAGGGAGTATTTTTTTGTACCTAATGCAAAAAATATTTTTTTTAAGAAAATGACGGTGAAATAGTAAAATTCCAATAAAAATACACACCTGTGCCAAGTTTTTTGCAGTTAGCTTTAACACAGACAAAGTGGTCAAAAAAACAAAACTGAAAAGGACAAAAATGTCCACAAGGATGCACAAGGGTTAAAGTCAAAGTCAATGGATTCACTTCACTGACTGAATACTTTCCGGCTAAGACACAAATAAACATTATCTTGCAAACCCACATAATTTGAATATTACAACATCGATGTCTGTCAAAAAAAATACTGTATAACGTGTACAACATACAGAAGGATTTACGAGAAGGGGAGTTCCAGCGAGTACATGCATTCCTTGGAAAACCCACACTACCGGATGTTTTGACTACGCTATTGCCGAGAGCAGGGAGAAAATGGCGGGCTGAGTAGCATCAACATGCTGTCTGTCAGAGACAATAACGTGCATAATACATAACGCACGTGAGTATAAATGTTCTTCACACTGCATGCTAATGAGAATAAACAGCAATCCAACAGAAAAACTTCGGCAGGTTAGTTTACATCGTTCACCGTCTTGGTTTTGATGGACGATTTGAATATTTTCAATAATTTTCTATTCTCTATTCTCGACTGATCTTTTTTTTTTCATTTGTTTGGCAATAGATGAACTGTTAAATGATTGATCTTGAGATGAGTCCCAGCATTCGTTCAATTAAGCCCCCACATATACGTATATATATATATATACACTGTAAAAAATATTATTGGTTTAACTTGAAAAAATAAGTAACCTAGTTGCCTTAAAATTTTAAGTTGATTGAACTGGAAAAAGTGAGTTAATACAATGAAGGAGATTGATTTAATCATCAGAAACTCAAAATAATAAGTTATCTGAACTAAATAAATTATTTAAGTAGATTTGACAAAAGAAAAAAATGTTGTGATAACAAATCTTGAAAATATTTTTTTTTACAGTGTCTATATATATATATATATATATATATACCATATATATATATATATACCGTATATATATATATATATATATATATATATATATAAACTTTACAGGTGACTTTTATAAAATGTAGTTTGAGCCCTATCTTCTTATTTGTTTAAAAGATTAAGCCAGTTATCAATGTTTGATAAGACGTTTCATTTTCCAATAAAAGATTCTAAATTATAACATGATTTGTTACATTTAATTAGCAGATTTTGACTCATATAGTGTATTGTGTATATAACTGTAACATTAATATGTTAGTTTTAGGTGTGCTGATATACAGTCTAACAGCACTAGGACATTTCGTACTCCTCGTATCACTCTGCACTCACTCATGTGGTATTTCTCTTTTATTTCAGTATCGGGTTGTTAAAAGCAATGTTATGGCAACAAATCTGTTTAGACGTTTTAGTTTTTGCTTAATGACTGAAATGTTGGGGGCGAAACTTTGAACATGGTATGTTAGCACAGTAAATAAGAAGAGCGAGACATCTGCATTTCTGAGAGAAACAGATCTTCACCAGCTTGTTAACTTGTTCAGCTTGTTCGGCTTAGACAACTGTTACTGCAGATGGATTGTATCCATTGATCCACTATTTTCAGGGACAGTTCACCCAAAAATAAATATTCTGTCATCATTTACTTGTAACTTTTTTATTTCATTGAAGACAAATAGAGGTATTTATAGCTGAATATCCAAGCAGTTATTTTCCATACAATAAAAGTGAATGGTGACCATAACTCTCAAGCAAAATCTTAAATATTAGTCTGTTCCTTACAAAAAGAGCAAGTTTACAGCTCTTGAGACCATTGCATTAAAGGACTCCATACAATGTTCCATGGAAGAAAGAAAAAAAAGTTTTGGAATGAAATGAGTAAATGCTGACATTTTTATTTTTGAGTGAACTGTCCCTTTAAATTAAGACTAAAAATCTAAAATAATGTAATTGTAAACTCGTCTTCTTAGGTATATTTTCTCCAATATTTTCTATAGTTTATCTTTCAAGTTTGTATGCATTTATAAGTTTGGGAATGGTACTTTTTTTTTTTCTTTAAAATAAGTATCTTATATTCACCAAGGATTTTTATTTGATCCAAATACAGGAACAAGTACTATTATGAAGTATTACAATTTAAATCATCTCTTATTTTGTATTCCATTGCAAAGCTGTATTTTCAGCATCATTACTCCAGTCGATTTTTGTTTGTAACAATGTCTTTACTGTAATTGTTTTATGCAATTTATAGCCTAAAAACAACTTTTGAGCAGTAGTCTACCTTTATACTGAAGTCGAAGAGGTTTCTATAGTGAAATTGAGTTCAATAGCTTTTGGGGCTAGCGGAATAATTCAGTATTTTTTGAGAAAGCTGATTGAAATGTATTATTAACCTCATACTCCAGTAGAATAGGATGCCACACAAATATTCCTGCAATTCATCTGTATACTGAATGAGGTATTGGTGTGCAAATAATTTTGCCAAAGGAATTCACTGTGCTCTAGACTAGATCATGAAAGTTGAGAATATCCATGCTTTAATATTTATAAAAATACATCTAATGTCCTAAAATAAGCATACGTAAGCCACATTTATGAATACTATTGCAATGGATCAATAAATAAATAACAAAATATGCTTGTCTTTTAACCTCATTAAATCATTAAGGATGGGATTTTTGGAGATAGTTTAGTGAAACTTGGTTTTATTCTAAATAATTCTATCTCATGTTCATCTTCTGTCAGTGAAATGCTGTGTTTTCTGCCCTCTGGTGACTTTCAAGAAAAACTGCACTGTATTCACTTGAACTTGAACGCAACTTCCCCAGTCATTCGTTTTAAGAATACTCTTTCGGTGTGTGTGCAGCTCTTTTTCCTTTATATTAAGCCTACAGTACAATGAGCCATAATTCAGTATAAAACTTTAATGAATTAAAAAATAATGTGGACTATACCACATGGATTAAGCAGAAGAAAGTAGGGCATACTTTATGCCTTCTGTTGAAATTAATAATCCTCATGTATCGTTCAACAGCAGCTGTCCCATGAGACCACATCTGTAGCAGTAAATCTATTCACAACCAGAACACACACATTGTTCATTTATGATTGTTTATGATTTTCATTATTTTAGCTTGCAGAGTCTCTTTAAAACATTTTCTCTTAATGAATTGGTTTGCTCTGAAGCACCTTGTATAACATGTTGTTTACAATGTGGAATGTCTGTTCAATATTGCTTCTCTCCATTAAAGGGATAGCTCAAACTTACCCTTACTCATCCTCACGTCGTTCCAAACCTGTACTCGTTTCTTTCTTCTGTTGAACACAAAATATGATATTTTAAGGAATGTTGGTAACCAGACAGTTGACAGCACCCATTGACTTCCATAGAAAAAAATATACTATGCCAATTAGTCAACCATGTCTGGTTTCCAACATTCTTAAAAATATCTTATTTTGTGTTAGTAAGAAAGAAACGAATACAGGTTTGGGAACAACTTGCGGGTGAGTATGTAAAGATAACATTTTTTGGTGAATTATCCCTTTAAGGCCCCTTTCCTCAACCTGCAGTATTGCCTGCAATATTGTTGGTTTAACTTAAAAAAGGAAGTAGGCTAACCTGGTTGCCTTCAAATTCTAAGTTCATTGAAATGGAAAAATTGAGTTAATACAACAAAGGAGATTAATTTAATCATCAGAAACTCAAAATATCATGTTATCTGAACCACATAAATCATTTAAGTTGATTTGACAAAAGAAAAATGTTGTGATTACAAATCATGATTTTTTTTACAGTGCATATTTTGCTGTTCCTCATCTTCAAATGTTATATTCCGTGACCATTTGTGACAAATGTGACATCCACTTTTTCTCCCACTCTCAATTTTATCTTACAATATCACCAGTTATTTATTTAGGCTATGTATTTTTTGCGTCGTCAACAAAAATGGTATAACAATTGAAGCAAAAGTAAACTAGTTTTGTCATCGTTGCTGCTTTAGTCATTGTTTGTAACCATTTGAGTTCAAGAGTCTATGACTGACTGACATTCACTTGTCGCCTCCTACTGGTTCAACGATGTAAACTGAAGAAAGATTTACTGGAAAATATAAACAAGCGTGATACAAACAGTGTGGATTGTAGATATCATTAATATGACACGGAATTGTATGCTTAACAGAACATTAAAAACGCAGCAATGATTAATGTCATCAAATCTGGTGGTCTGGAGAAAAACGGAAGTGCTGTTTACTATTGTTTGACATTAAACTGGAAAACGATTATGACCTAGCGTTTCATAATCTGATCTAAATGCGACCACAAATGGGCGCATTTAGATCGCATTTATCTAAATGGCATCACGATAAAACGCAGATAGGCTAATGCTGAGGGAGACAATTAATCTGCAATAATAATCACCATCAAACGCTATAATAACATAGCCTATGTCCTACACCTCATTTTATTTGCATGGATTCTTAAAACGCATAATATTAATAAAAAGGCTCTAGCCAAGGCAGGGAAACATGACTGAAATCACATCTGTTTGGCTGGTAGGCTACAATGAAATCGTTAAAATGTCAAATGATCATTTTAATGATGGGCTTATTTATTTATTTTTTCCATAACAGAAGCATTTTTTACTTACCCAAAAACATCACCATTGCAACACAGGATAATTTCAAAGCGGACGCCCACTGCGTTCCCCCAGAATGCAATAAAATGGCCATTTTGGTCGCTGACAATAAACGAATAGGAAAATAAGTATTCAAAATGTGTGCGAGATCTATTTATCCGTTTCAATCATAGATAAAACACGGATATGTTTTTTTTTTTTTAATTATTATTATTTTGTGCTATGATGTGGCTGGCAATGTCTGTAGCAAGCGCACTGGTTGATATTATGGTTGTGGTTAGTCATTTGTCTTTATTGAGGTTTCAAATCAACCCCGTTGCAACATTATAATATTAAAATACTATAATGGCAACACATAAAACGGTATATAAAAATGTCATTATATTATTGTATTAGCCTATATGTCCTTCCTCGATTCAGTGCAATCAAAAATCAGTCGAAGAAAATCTACGCGGCCGTTGACACAAAACAAAAAAAAATGACGCACTAGTTTGCAGAAGAACCACCTCTCCTCAGTAATGGAGATTAAAATGTAGGGGACTAAGGGAGAGTGGGGTAAGATGAGCCAGTGGGTAAATGGACCCACCCCCTTTTATCTTGACAACCGTACACTTTAATTGTCATGTGACCAGAACCACCCATCATTTCTGCCAGACTGTGAAAAAGAGAAACACATCGGAGGAGTGGAAGGAAATCCTTTAGCCTACTTTAAAAACTGTTTTTGGCTTGTCAACGTACAATTTTAGCATACCACATGTAATGGCTTTTACATCAAATGAAATGTAAAAAATATTTATGATGTTGGTGATTTAGCAACGTTTAAAACCATGCAAATCGTTTAAATATTAATCTGAATTGACATAACTAGTTTTGTCCAAAATGACAGCTGTGGGGTAAAGTGAGCCAAATGCATTTGGGTAAATTGAGCCAGTATTTTAACTTACCCCACCACTTAAGTTAAATCTCTGAAGTATAAATTGGTATAATTTCAATGTAGGCCAAATATTGTGTT
>NW_024121166.1:1682594-1707615 GCF_016745375.1 Pimephales promelas
GCTCTGCGTCTTGCGTTACTTCCCCAAAGAAACGAGGGGGAAATTAAAATCCGTAAGTAAATAGATGTTGATGAAAGACACAAAGCAAATTGAGTCCCTGAAATTAAAATGAAATTCAGCGCCTCCTTTAATCTGTTCGCACTCCCTCGTCGCCCTTTACCGTAGGAGGATCTCTTCGCCCATAAATAACGTCTTCGTACCCAGCTTGCTTTGTGTGTTCTTCTCGTTTATTGATTTTTCGTCCAGGTTCCGGCTGTCAGGTGCAGAGAGGGTCCCTTTAGCGGGGGCAAATGTTTCTGACAGCTCCAGAGGCTCTGCACCGGCGTCCACTCACCGCCGTCTGCATGCATTGCCAGGGTGATTTATAAAAAGGCCACTTCCTGAACTCTTGAACACCTCTTGACAAAAAAAAAGAAAAAAAGATTCAGTCTCCAAAACCCAGTAATACATGCTCTAAATTGTTTGATAAAATGAACGCATTTGTCCCAGATCGGGTCTTTTTGGATTCACAGAAAAGGATACCTCGCCTCCATTCATAAAACATATCCTGTAATATTTTACATTCAAAATTTAACTAAAATTTTAAATAAAATAAAAATGAATCAATAAATATTTCATTAACATTATATATATAATAAATGATGATGAATCCATTTGACCTCTTAATTAAATATATGTATTTTTTACTAATGAATATTTTTTATTATTAAATAATTTAAATATGTTTTATTATTGTATAGTTACGTAATACATTTTTTTAATAATTTTTTAATAATAAATTTATTTTAATAAATTTTAATAATAAATTCCCACTAAACATGAATATGAATATGTATTTTTTTTTTGCTAATGAATATTTTTATTATAAAATAATTTAAATATGTTTTATTATTGTATAGTTACATCATAACAATGTTTAATATTTTTAATAATAAATTTATTTTTAATAAATTTTAATAATAAATGCCCACTAAAGTCTGTTTCTTCTCTGCCTCATCATGAACAGTGTTCAGGGAACCTTACACGGTTCGCGTGGCGGACCAAAGGTCCATGCGGGGCAACGTGGCCGTCTTCAAGTGCCTCATCCCTCTGCTGTGCAGGAGTACGTCAGTGTGGTGTCCTGGGAGAAGGACACTGTCTCCATCGTCCCAGGTAAGACAATCCTCGCACTGTTGGGCTGTTTAAAGTAACCGCTGATTTGAAATATGTCGTTTTCATACATTTTGGACATGCAACAAATCCTAAATTCTGTACAGGATGGTATGTTGCATCTGTGATTTTGTGTCAGTTTGGTTTATTGGTTCCCTGTCATTCTGGTTTCAACGTGTGGAGAACAACGGATATTATTTGAGAGTTCAAATAGAGTCAGAGGTCACAACTTTAGGCATGTGTAAATATTGTCAAGAACAGATTTTATTATATTTAAATAGATTCCACACAATTCTGCAGAATTCTCTCTGAAATTCAGCACAGGAAATGAATAAGACCACAAATTTTCTTATGGTCTGAGTCATAAACTGAATGGAATTAATATAATAACATTATGATTCTAGTTCATCACTAAGGTGAAAAACAGTGTCTGCAAAAAATAAGAAGGCCTAATTTCCAAAATAGATTTTGGATTTAACATTCATCTGAGATGTTCAAATGAAAATAAAAGCAGCCTGGCAGGGAGACCCTCATATTCTCAATATGCTCTTGGGCAACCCTGTTAATCAGTCCGAATTCATTTTAGCCTTTCTTAATGTCTCCCATTTTGTCTGGATGGAGTATAAACTGGAAAATAGGACAGATCAACAAAATGGAGCTGAATAAAGACACGTAATGCCCTGTACTGTCATCACGAATGATTTTCACTCATTTCCAATATTATCTAACATAGGATGCGTGCAGCATTACACAGAGATTTTCATCAGGGTCATGTTTGTGGAGGTTTGTCTGAGTAATAGGGTTGCAAATTTAGCCTAATTTAAGCAATAAGTCAGTATGACCAACTAGTTTGGGACCAAACGCCGGTTTGTAGTTATCGAGAAACATATTTCAGAAAAAATTACAGTAAAAAAATGTTTGATAGTATAGTTTAGTAACTTGCTAGGTAAGTTTTATAATGACAATGGTGTATGTAACATATCTAATTGTTAAATGTTAGATCATTTGTGCTAATTTGTCATTGTGAGGATTTGGGTCTCTATCGCAGTGCTATTTTTGTCTAATTTTCTTTTTTATTTTACTAATATTTTAAATTCGTATTTAGATTTGTATTTCATTTCAGTTTAAATGAGTAATTTTGTTATGTGCATGTGTTTTTTTTATATTTGTATATTTAATTTATTTTTATTTTAGTGTCAGTTTCAGTAAATTTAGCAACTTAAATGGGCTATACGTAGAATTCAGAAACACGTTATTAGCGACACCGGTGGCCATTAAAGAACTGCAGCCAGTAACTTATTGCTGGTGTTCGTGCACATGTAATGTGATTCAAGGCCCTTACATACTCACGGTGAAGGTCTTTTTGTTATTTCCTCTCAATAACAAAATAAACGCACTACAAAAATAAAATTAGCAGTTAAGAAAGCATCTGATCATAGCGATGTGGATATAGAGTATATTTGAGACTATAGATGTAGCGATATGAGACTATAGTTTGTATTAATCTCTTTTCTTTGCATGACACATTGACATTACAGTACAGAATAGCTCTTTCGGCATCACCCTCCTGAACACATCCTTTGGATTTTCCAAGTGAAAAAGGACCAAGTCCATCACATAAAAATCAGTCTGCTTTCATAGACAAAATAAGTAATATTTCCATGTAATATTTCTTTTTATTTAACCCTTATGCTGCATTAGGGACATTTTTGGTCTTTTGCAGTTTAATTTCTTTGACCATTTTGGCTGTTTTAATGCAAATGGTATGACATTTGGCAAAATTGTGACTTTTTGGATACATGCAAAAAATGTGATCCCATTTTGCAAAATATGTATAACACACACTGTGTCGATCAAATAGTAACACTCAGCACCATAAAGACCAAAAATGGCCCATTGAAACCCATTAAAACGTTGTTTAAATCTGAGGCTGTCAGTAATACATGAAACATGATTTTTGCACAAGCATCCTTTCATTTTGAAGCAAAAGCATTATATTTGCATTATATAGTGTATTCCACCAGATGACGTCACTACATATTTATTCCCTATGGGTGGAAATGCACCTTATTTTAGGCAATAGGCAATGTTTAATAGGTGGCCATTTTTGGTCTCTAATGCGCTAAGTGGGATTTTTTGCAAAGTGGGACTGTGATAATTCAAATCTAAAGTTTTCTCTTTGCATTTAGTTTATTGAAAATAATTGAATTTTTGTGTTTTTTCCTCTTATACAAATCGATGGTTTCGCAAACAAAACTGGTAATTAAAGGGTTAAAATCCTGAAATTGAATACATTTTTGGTAGTTATGATGAGGACTGATGCTGGTTAAAAGATTTAACTTGGTAAAAGTGGAAAATAATAATAATATATAATATTTTAGGCAATGTTTAATATGTGGCCATTTTTGGTCCTTAATGCACTCAACGGTGTTAAAAATCTAATGCAGCACAAGGGTTAATTTAGGGTTTTTAGACCTCCTCTATGTGTGTTTGTATGTGTGAAAAATCCAGTCTGATAGTGGACAAAAGCTTTCCCACGTTATCAAATTCGCTCTAAAGGCAGCAAAATGATTCTGCCAAGAGTGCTTTGTGTGTGTGTTCAAACAAGGTAGCGGTTTTCTTGAGTAGCGGACTTCCAAGCTCAAGTGGCAGTTTGTGTGTGTGTGTGTGTGTGTGTGTACGTTTGTGTGAACCCTGGCCTTGTAGTTGATTGGAAAATCAATAGGTGCTGCTTACACCGGCCAAGTCAGATGGAATCAGTGACTAGAGTCTCTCTCTTTGCTCAGTTCATCTTTCTCAATGGAGGTGTGTGTCTCCCTGCCCTTCACACCGGAGCGCTCATTGATCCGCTTTAGCCGCTGTGTCAGTGTGTATCAGTATAAGGGGTCCAGAGGTTTCCAGCAAGTATTGATTGATTACATGCTTGGATTCCCCTTTCTCTCTGGTCACAGATGCGGACATTTGAGTGGTAATCCACACGACTCGGGGGATTGTGGGAAAACGTCCATGTGGATGTACAGCTTGGCGGAGTGTGTGTGTGTGTGATCCCATGGGCAGTACTTTTGTTTTTTCCCCTGTATCTGTCGTGTAGCATCGTTGCTGTTGACTGTGACTTCCAGCTTCATTGATTAACCAGTCGCTTTAATAGATTAACAGAAGGTCACACTCCAGCTTTTGCAAACTGACTCTGACACTCTTTGCTTAAAGATTATCAAGTGCATCAATTGAGCTAAAAAAAATTGAATGATTTGCTACAATATGAGCAATGCTAACATTTGGCGCACTGGTTTATCTTGATAAACGTATGGACTTTAGTTATGCTGTGGAAATTAAGGAATGGGCCGCTCAAAAGGATGCTTTTTCCAATATAATGAAAGTGAATGTTGACTAGTAATGACTACAAATATTTATAAAAGTGATTTATATGATGTTTTCACTATATTCTGAGTCTTCTAAACGCATGTGAAAGCAATATATAAGCAACAGACCAAATCCAGTGTTATTTATTGAAAATCTTGATGTCATTGACTCATTGACGTCACAGAGAGCTAGCCTATATATGAAGAGTTCATGCAAAAGCCTCTAAATGCCATTTGAAATTTTCTTCTTTAATGATGATTTTTATCAAACTTGTATATTTAAGTTCAGTAATTTCACTTAAATAACAATTAATAGGTAATTATCATTGCCATTTAAGTGAAATTACTGAACTTAAATATACAAGTTTGATAAAAATCATCATTAAAGAAGAAAATTTCAAATGGCATTTAGAGGCTTTTGCATCTGAACTCTTCATATATAGATTATATTAAAAAATAGTAATAGATTAAATTTCTATTAGGCTAATCAAAGAATTTTGTGAAAGATTCTCGGTTTCCACAAAAATATTAAGCAACACAACTGTTTCTGAAGGATCATGTGACACTTAAGTCTGGGGAATGGAATAAATCATATAAATTTCTTAATAAATATTTTTTTTAATCAAATAAATGGAGCCTTGGTGAGCATAAGACACTTTAAAAATAAAAATAAAATAAAAAACAAGCAAAAAACTTACCAACCTCAAAACTTTTAATGGTAAACCTTTTATATGATATAAGAATCTGAGAAAACGAAAGCGACACATGGGGCTCAGACCACGTACTAAGGCTTTTAAGGCTTTTTTTGGAGAGCTTTCAGTTACTGTAAGTGTACCACGGTGTTACCATGACAAATGTTCAAAAGAAAGAAAAACTGGTTATACTATGGTACTTTTTATTAATGGTATAATAGCGGTAGGGTTCACTTGTGGATGTAGGAGGGCTGGAGAGAGTGTGTGTGTGTGTGTGAAGCAGTAAGCTGATTTCTGCTGCGTGACTCATGTTTAAGATGGCAAGATGTGTAAGAGGATCAGAGAGAGCAGTGAGGAGTTAGAGCAGGATTTACAGGTTCAATTACACTGCCTGTCATTAGTCTACCCTTGTTTTAGCTGCGGAGGGGGGGACCTTACACCCCACCAAAACACATTTTCCTCACCATCTCAATTTGGCCTTTCCATTGTCTTCTATTGTTCTTAAATTAGCCAATTATTATAGACTAATCCTGAACTAAACCCTAATATTTCTTGAATTTTATGTTCAACATGTCATTTGTAGCCACGTCTGTTGTAGAAATTACACACTTTTGACCCCAAAATACGACTGGCATACATAGACCTGAAAAAAGTTCTCTCATTGTGGTACATTTTTTCCTTTAAGGATGTCCTCAAAAGGATTTTTTGATACAGTTTCTGCAATTGAGCTCAAAAGCTGACACATACGGTTGAACTTGGGGTCCCCTCCACCACAGCGCTTTTTGAATGTGCCGTTTAGCCATTTTGCTCCAAATCTATTCCCCACCCCTCCATTCATGACGCTGGGATGAGGCTCATAACATGCAGGCAATTCCCTGTGTGAATTTAATGAAATGCAAAAAAGATGGAGGGATGCTAAATTATTGATCTGAAATGGAAAAGAAATAAAGAAATAAGCACGTCAGCATGTGTGATGTGGAATCATTATGCTGATAGGACTATTTATATGAAGGGCGAGGAAAAACTGCATCTTGTTTGCAGTAAATCTCAAATAGTGGTGCAGTTTGTGAACGTGAGCGTGTATGTGTGTGGCTGTAGTTCTACACCAGCCTGACACTTCAAGGAAAACCAAGCAAAACTGAAATAATGGGCATAAAAATCTCTTTTTTTTTTTTTACTGATAAAACATCTTTTAGTAGTAAACATGAAGTCCTTGCTTCCGCTTAACGGCCTTGTTGTTAGCAGTGTGTTCTCACTCGATATACTTTTCCTTTACAATCCAGTAACAATCCCAGACACATTGCTGATCTAAAATAATCAATCTCCCCACATTCAATCGCCTCCTTATCCTCCGTTTGTTTCTTTTATAGTCCTCTGTTAGTTTAACATCATTGGTATGTTCCAGCAGGAGATGTTTTGCACATTAACACTACATTTGCATGCATACACCATTAAACTCTATGAGTGACAGAAAGTGGCCCTACTACTGCTTTCTCATATGTCAGTATTTGACTACCTGATAAGTCCAAGACTGTAACATTTAGATACATATACACATACTGTGAGAGAATTACTAATCTGGTGAATATGAGAAATGGTGAATATTTTAATATCCAAGTTTTAATATATAATGAAATTCAGGCGTTATTGCAGTTGTGCGAGTTGTCATTGTCTATTTTGGAGTGATTGGAATGTATCCTAAAAAATTACAAGATAGATAGATTGAATTTTGTGTCAAAATTTTCAGTGAATTACAACGTATTATTATTTTGTCATTGTTCTAAACCAGTAGAAATTTATTTGATTCATTTGGATTACTTTTACGATCTCTTGTTAAAGTTTTGGTTGCGTGGACTTTCAATGGAGGGACAAGATTGTCTCGGGTATAGATTGTTTATGGGTTAGGAATAACATAAAGATGAGGAGAAGATGGCAGAATTTTCTTATTTGGGTGAACTTACTGTACCAACCCGTTTATATTTTGGTCTTTTCTTCACACAAAGGTGTCATATGACTTCTGAAGACTTTGAATATTGTATATGACTATTGTATGGACTACATTTGTGTTGCTATTGCAATCTTTTGGGAAATTTTGGGTGGGATTGTTACAACATGAAGGTGAGTAATAGAGAATTTTTTGGATGAACCTTCACTTTAAAGTGTTCCTTATTTGCCATCGGTGGCAGTTTGTCTGGAATAGTGTGAACTGTATGCACCAGTGCGTATGTAAGAGTTTTCATCAAGCAGTTTTGTTCAGATCGCTCTCCTCCTTTTCTGTAAGCCCAAAACAGTGTGAGTTTTATCTTATCTCCATGGCAACGAGTATGAAACGACGGTCGGAATGAGGAAGGTGTGAGGATGCATCGCAGTGTGAATTTTTTTTTTTTTGGTGTGTTTTTTTTATTAGCGTACCACCATGGCGCCACACACATATATACAGTCCAGTGCTTTCACAGTTTTGCGCATGCCACAAACACATTCTGAATGGCTGACAGATTCCTGCTGAGAGGGGCATAAACTCCAACCTGGACAGACTTCCTTGAACCAAACACTTCTACAGAGAAAGCTGAGAGGAAAAACACAGAATGAGAGAGCAGATTCAGAGGAGGAAGTTAGTAGATCTGTATTCATTGTTAAGACTCGTCCAGATTTATACATTTTGGGTACATTTACTGTACACAACAAAAATGTACTATAAAACGGAAACGTTTTTCTGTGTTTTCCATTGTCAAAATGATCCCCGTTTATATAGATCAGTGGAAATGATAAAAAACTCTGTATTCTGGTGCCAGGCCAGTAGTTGGCGATGTCACTTTGTACAGAAACACTATGCACGTATAAACTGAACACGTAATACGCATGAGGATAATGTCGCCGAGATTTCACAAATCGCACATTTGTAGTCTGCATGGAGATGATAATGGGATCGTTTTTAAAAAAATATGCACTTGTCACTTGTCATGAAACCCTGTTTTCAAACACTTGCGTTTTCAGGCCCCCAAAACGGTGTTATCATGTAAATGAACAGCCAAAACGCAAAAAAAAAGTTTCCATTTATAGTTGAAAACGTTGTCGTGTAAACGCATATATTTATTCTAGCACTACTCTACACCAGTGTTGTTTAGGTTTATTGATTATATATTTTTATAGTTTTTATAGTAGACTTTGAATTAGCATTTATTTTATATTTCTGTTTCTATATAGCTTTTATTATTATTATTTTTTTTTTTTAATTTCAGTATTTGTCATTTTTGTATCTTATTTATTTCAGTTAGTTGCCCAGGACACATTTATCATTTTCGTTTAAGGTTTTATGTTTTCTAAGTACAGTGTGTATGTATGTATGTATGTATGTGTATATATATATATATATATATATATATATATATATATATATATATATATTTTTTTTTTTTTTTTTGATCAATAATCAACGATTTTTAATACTAAATCTAACATTTTTTGGATTTACGTTTAGTAACAATTACGAAACTGCATTACACTCAAACATACTTGTCCAAAAATCTATATTTGTCATCATTTACTTAACCTCATGTTTTTTTTTAATCAGGTTTGTAATAGTTTTCATTTATTTATTTTAAGAACTTATATAAACATTTTTGGCAGAATGTTCACACTGCTTTTTTTGCCATTCAATTATAGTGGTGCTCATTTTTGGAGCTCAACAGTCATTTAATGCGATCCATATGACTCATGCACTATATCGCAAGGCTTCTGAAGCACTCAAGCTCACATGAAATGCTTTTATAGCACTTTCCAGAACTTGAAAATCCAAGTCCTCATTCAGTTTCATTGTATAGAAAAGTTTAAAGCTGGTTTAAATTTAGACCTTCCAGTGTTGGCCACATTGTTCCAGAGGAACCTATTAATGATCAATCGTCACCTCATATTCTTGTATTCTAGTGTGTAGTGTGAGCCTGTAAATTGTTCATGAAATGTGTGTTTGTGGGTGAGAGAGAGCAGTTGGTCATGTCCTAACATGCCCCTCACATGTCACGAGTTACAATAATACACACGCACACTCATGCATTATGGAATAGCTTTATACAAATTGTCCTCTAAAGTGGGACTGAAAAATAAATCAATAGTCTGAGCAGTGAATGGAGAGTATGGGATTTTATTTGGAGGTGCTGAAGGAGCGTGTGACGGATGAGGGAAGAGGGCACTGAACTCCAGTGGGGACTCGCTCACTAAAGAGGAATTACACCACACTGATTCGACTGGACGTTTCTGTCCTACAGTGCATTTCTCCAGTCACATTTCTTTAGTCACTGTTCAAATACATAGATTTGTTTGACCTTTTTACCACTTTTTTTAGGGCTAGCACATATTACAGTGTATTTTTACCATATCTTTGGACATTTATCATGGCAATATTATGGTTTTCTTCGTATCTTTAGTAGTATGCATATTCATGGCATATGCATAGTCCACTATTCATAGGTTAGGTGCGCAGAGACAAGGGCATAACCCAATCCACAACCCTAATCTTTGCAAATTGCAAAAGGTTTTCTTGACCATTAGTTGTAACATCAATCTGTCAATGAACTAACGTATAAATCAGTAAACACATAGCGTTCATATCTCGCTACTCTATCCCGCCGGTACATACAAATTTAGATCAAAGTGACATTGTGTTAACCAACCATTCAGAAACGTCCTGTTCGAGCCTTAATTGTCAAACTTCTTTGCGGCCGTCATCTTGTGCCGGGTCCGACTCCGGTTCAAACTGATCCGGTTGCATGGATGTGTCCTCAGAGACCGTATTTCTCCAAAATATACCCCCAACTGTTGTCTAGGCAACACTCCATGTGCGTTGTGTCTAACCACCTGCAGAACAGAGGGGCGGAGTGAGCGAAGCTCATTATCATTTAAAGGCATATGCACCAAAACGGCGTGCTGAAAACAGGGCTGTTTTTGACCAGATAAAATGTGTGTTTTCTTAAAATTCTTATGAGATTTTTTAATAAAACAAATCTAGACGTAATCAGTGAGTGAGTGTGAATAACTGAATGAATGGAAATGTATTATTAGTAGTAGTATTTTAAATTTATGTACAATATCATTTCAGAGTTCAGTCAAATTTATACTTTTTCTGCGGATGCAGCTCAAAACGGCGTGCACCAAAATGCACCAAAAATGCATATGCACCAAAACGGCGTGCTGAAAACAGGGCCGTTTTTGACCAGATAAAATTTGTGTTTTCTTTAAATTCTTATGAGATTTTTTAATAAAACAAATCTAGACATAATCAGTGAGTGAGTGTGAATAACTGAATGAATGGAAATGTATTATTATTAGTAGTATTTTAAATTTATGTACAATATCATTTCAGAGTTCAGTCAAATTTATACTTTTTCTGCGGATGCAGCTCAAAACGGCGTGCACCAAAATGCACCAAAAATGCATATGCACCAAAACGGTGTGCTGAAAATAGGGCCGTTTTTGACCAGATAAAATTTTTGTTTTCTTAAAATTCTTATGAGATTTTTTAATAAAACAAATCTAGACATAATCAGTGAGTGAGTGTGAATTACTGAATGAATGAAAATGTATTATTATTAGTAGTATTTTAAATTTATGTACAATATCATTTCAGAGTTCAGTCAAATTTATACTTTTTCTGCGGATGCAGCTCAAAACGGCGTGCACCAAAATGCACCAAAAATGCATATGCACCAAAACGGTGTGCTGAAAATAGGGCCGTTTTTGACCAGATAAAATTTTGGCCGTTTTTGACCAGATAAAATTTGTGTTTTCGTAAAATTCTAATGAGATTTTTTAATAAAACAAATCTAGACATAATCAGTGAGTGAGTGTGAATTACTGAATGAATGAAAATGTATTATTATTAGTAGTATTTTAAATTTATGTACAATATCATTTCAGAGTTCAGTCAAATTTATACTTTTTCTGCGGATGCAGCTCAAAACGGCGTGCACCAAAATGCACCAAAAATGCATATGCACCAAAACGGTGTGCTGAAAATAGGGCCGTTTTTGACCAGATAAAATTTGTGTTTTCTTAAAATTCTTATGAGATTTTTTAATAAAACAAATCTAGACATAATCAGTGAGTGAGTGTGAATGACTGAATGAATGAAAATGTATTATTATTAGTAGTATTTTAAATTTATGTACAATATCATTTCAGAGTTCAGTCAAATTTATACTTTTTCTGCGGATGCAGCTCAAAACGGCGTGCACCAAAATGCACCAAAAATGCATATGCACCAAAACGGCGTGCTGAAAACAGGGCCGTTTTTGACCAGATAAAATTTGTGTTTTCTTTAAATTCTTATGAGATTTTTTAATAAAACAAATCTAGACATAATCAGTGAGTGAGTGTGAATAACTGAATGAATGGAAATGTATTATTATTAGTAGTATTTTAAATTTATGTACAATATCATTTCAGAGTTCAGTCAAATTTATACTTTTTCTGCGGATGCAGCTCAAAACGGCGTGCACCAAAATGCACCAAAAATGCATATGCACCAAAACGGCGTGCTGAAAACAGGGCCGTTTTTGACCAGATAAAATTTGTGTTTTATTTAAATTCTTATGAGATTTTTTAATAAAACAAATCTAGACATAATCAGTGAGTGAGTGTGAATAACTGAATGAATGGAAATGTATTATTATTAGTAGTATTTTAAATTTATGTACAATATCATTTCAGAGTTCAGTCAAATTTATACTTTTTCTGCGGATGCAGCTCAAAACGGCGTGCACCAAAATGCACCAAAAATGCATATGCACCAAAACGGCGTGCTGAAAACAGGGCCGTTTTTGACCAGATAAAATTTGTGTTTTCTTTAAATTCTTATGAGATTTTTTAATAAAACAAATCTAGACATAATCAGTGAGTGAGTGTGAATTACTGAATGAATGAAAATGTATTATTATTAGTAGTATTTTAAATTTATGTACAATATCATTTCAGAGTTCAGTCAAATTTATACTTTTTCTGCGGATGCAGCTCAAAACGGCGTGCACCAAAATGCACCAAAAATGCATATGCACCAAAACGGTGTGCTGAAAATAGGGCCGTTTTTGACCAGATAAAATTTGTGTTTTCTTAAAATTCTTATGAGATTTTTTAATAAAACAAATCTAGACATAATCAGTGAGTGAGTGTGAATGACTGAATGAATGAAAATGTATTATTATTAGTAGTATTTTAAATTTATGTACAATATCATTTCAGAGTTCAGTCAAATTTATACTTTTTCTGCTGAAAGGCCTAGACTTCACAAGCGTGCATGTGTGTCGGTGTGTTTGTGTGAAAGTACATACTGATTTGCTTATAAAGGTACATGAAAAATGCCTCAATGAATTGCAGTGAGACTCAGCTGATCACACACGGGCCTCTGTGTCTGCCAGCTACAGCCATTTTCTACCAATCTGCATATTCAGCCCCTAGAATCTCTACAGCACACCGAGAGAGAGAGAGGGAGAGAGAGGTGAAGATGGAGAGCTGCTCTGTGAGCGTTAGTAATCAGCGCTCTCTTTAGTGGAGCGTGCCTCCACTCCAGCTGCTCCCTCAAACAACCACACCATTTCCTCTCTCTGTCTGTCAGTCTGTCTCAGGGTTAGAGAATGAGTGACAATATTCCATCAGAAAGTGGCACAACAAAAATAAAGAAAGAAGGGACAAAGTAAAAGTAGACCGAAAAAGAGGCAGGTGCTGAATTATGCAGACAGGGAAAGAGTGATGAAAGCTGTGGTCGGGCCGGACAGATGGACACAGCGAGAGAGAGAGAGAGAGAGAGGGGTGCGCTTTTAAGTCCTAGAGTCGCCACTGCCTCTGGGGAAAGAAGGGCTGATGGCCGCGTGAGCGCCCATTAAAGACTCCCTGTCTGTCCCTTATTTATTTATCCCGGTCTCTGTATCCATTGAAGAGCAAGGTGCTAAAGGGAAGAATCTGTAGAGGCATCCTACCTGCTGGGTGTGTGTGTGTGTATATATGTGTGTTTACAGGCGGAGATCAGGGAAATGGAGGCGTTTACTTATTGATGTGTGTTTACGGGGTCAGTGGTGGTTTGAGCAGAGGGTTTGGAAGACTGGGCTTGTTTATTCACAACCGTGTTTGGATGTTTTACAGGGAGAGCAGGTGCAAAGCATCGCCGCGTGTTTAAGATGAGACACCAACGTCCCATTGCCCACAGAGAGAGAGAGAGAGAGAGAGAGAGGAAGCGTTTTAAACATTAAAACATGCCTCAGGATGGATGGATGGATGCAGATAGATAGATAGATAGGTAGATAGGTAGATAGGTAGATAGATAGATAGATAGATAGATAGATAGATAGATAGATAGATAGATAGATAGATAGATAGATAGATAGATAGATAGATAGATAGATAGATAGATAGATAGATAGATAGATAGATAGATAGAGAAGAAGCGACAGATAGGAAGCTAAGAGAGGAAGGAGTGCAGTGCGAGACGAGAATTTCAATGGCACTCCAATCATCCAGCCAGGCTCGTTAGCCTGGGGAACATTTGCATAGAGCCTCAGTGAATTCATTTGGCGCTACCCAGAGAAGATGGCTTCCTCTCTACGCGCTTAGTTATGCAGCAAACCCCACACTGCGCCATCCGCGTGCCGCATGTGCCAGCGTTTTGTCATCTTTGCGAATCTATGTATGTTTGTGCATAACATTTCCTTAAATCGGATGTTCGAGCTAGGTCCAAAAATAGATTCTTTTTTTCATTGCAGTGAACACATAAATGCAGCCTGAAAAGAGACCTGCTTGACCAACAGTACTAATTAGCTCGGCCGTTATCTGTAATGAGGACCCCGGCCTTGATGTAAACCTGATTTAGTGTGTGTGTGTGTGTCAGTCCAGTTCATGCTTAGGAAGGTAGGCAGTGGAGATGTCATGCATAATTAGAAATGCCGTGGATGTGTTATTTGAATTATTTCATTGGTCCCAGAATGGAGATTAATGCTGTTTGACTGCAGCGATAATGACTTAGTGTTGTATGTAAATAACATCTGGAACTGACATTGGCAAGGAGTGGAATATTTTGCCTTTGAGAAAATGAGTCCATGAAAGGCTTCTGTGCTCCTGAATGTTAAGGCGCTTTTCCACTGCATAGTACGGTACGGTTCGGCTCAGTACGCTTCGACTAGGCGCGGAACAGTTCGGATCGCTTTTCGTTTCCACTGCAGTAGTACCCCTTCAATGTGTGTGGGACTGATCGTTATTTGCGCGCGCCTCTACTGCCATGACATCATCTTAAAAGCGCCACATTTTCAAACCCACAACACAGGAACAATGGAGACTATCGAGGGGATGGTGTTCCTGATTCTCGGTATGTGGTTGTTTTTAACTGCTAGACGGAAAAATGTGTTTAAAATGAGGCTGATGGCAGCAAAACAAAAATACTGCTAAAAAAGTGTCTCGTGTCACGTGTCGCAAATCCAATGACGCTAGTAGTGACGATTCTGTCTGACCAATCAGTGATCTGCAGTGTTTCACGTCACATTTTAGTACCGGTACGGTACGCTTGGAACCTCAACAGACCAGGTACCATTTAAAGCGACCTGAAGCGAACCGTACTGTACCGTACCATGCAGTGGAAAAGCACCACAAGTGAGCCGTACCGAACCGAACCGTACCGTACTATGCAGTGGAAAAGCGCCATTATTGTGGTTGTACAGTTGTGCTGAATATCAGTACGGCTGTGCGCTGGCCGTAGGCATGGGGATGCATGCCGAGAGCCCGTCTTAATGCCTCTGTCTCTCTCTCTGTCTTTCTGGAGGTATGATTGAGTACTGGTGGGGGAGATGGCTTCTCAATGCGTCATTAATGGCTAATCAATGGCCTCTGTGTTATATAGTGAGCGTCCTGGGACTCCCACAAGTCTTTAATCTGGACATCATCTCACTGGCCTCCCAGAATGCCTGCACACACACACACTTACGCATTTACAGTGGATCAATGTTTCAGAGAAAAGTGGATTCAGTATCTGTAATGCATTTTGCGTTTGCTTTATAGCTGCATAATTTGTAATTTGTGCATTGTTGCTTTCTAAAGGGGGCGTTCTTCACACTGACATATTTCTGCAGCGATAGCTAAAACTCATTCATTTTCAATGATAGAGCGACAGTGCCTGTCGGCGACGCGATCTGGGAGTGTTCTGTGATGTGGCAAAGTTGTGAAGCTTCATTTTGTGCAAATGTGCTGCACCAATGGTAGGGAAGACACTCCATTTCAGTGTTTCGAAGACAGATGAAATGTTTATATTACTATATATGAGAAATCTTGTTTTCTATGTTATGTATTAATGATTGGATCTGAAAGGGTTTGATTCATGTATAGATATGCTTTTTATGCCTTGCAGGATAATGTTAATTCCTTGGAAACGTATTCATTGTCAAAATAGAAAGAAAAAAAAATCCGGGTAATAGACTTAAGGCGAGACACTGAGGTGAATAGGATAAAAATTTTAACTTACAGATGTCACCATGAAACTTTACCAGTTGATTACTCGCATAAATAGGAGAAAAGATTGTATTGCAAGTTTTCTGTAATTTTATGTTTAAATATGCTAATCAGGCTATATCTAATTAAATATGCGCTAATTTGCATATATTTTGAAGAGACGAATCTGACCATTGAAAAAACAAGGTTCTGTTGATGTATTCAATGAAAAGACATTTTCAGAGGGGATTGAAGGATGAATATCTCCTTTTGTTACCCTGTAAATTAGAAAAATACCGCCAATAGCCTTAAAAAATAGATTTTTAGGCATAAAATGTCATATAAATCAGGCCAAGAATGATATATCAACAAATCCCTCAGAACAAACCTTCACAATATAGTTTGGTGTATGTTAGTGCTACAGAAGTGGAAAATCGTCACTAGAAGTGTGAGAAAAAACTCATTTTGAGAAAACGGCCGTTAAAGATTTTTATGGGATTGCGCATTTCGAGTTAGATGGCCCATTTTACTTTCATGATTGGTTGCTGATAAACAGGAAATGACCATATTTGGATCCGACAGAATTGAAGAGGAGAGAGAGCTTTCTAACGGTGTGTGCGATGACGGTGCGGATCGCGATTACGGAGCAGCGGGATGATTTAGAATGCCAACTTTTGAGGAATTTAGGCGAAATCTACACTCGCAAACAGACAAAGTGTAGTAAAATAAAGACCTAAATGTGTATTTTGGACTTTTTTTTCAGCACAAGTCTGAAAGACGACGTTATTGAATACAAAAGCCCAAAATCTCAAAATTGACCAGTGAAAAAAAACACGTTTTTGCCTGCCATGTCTCGCCTTAACTTGTGATCAGATTTGTAGTAAAAAGAGCATTTCTATTCATAAAATTCAGATATAGTGAAATGTGTGTGTTTGCGTAATTAAATAATTTTGCGAGCTAAAATCATTTTGCAGAAATGCCTGGCATGTTTTCCCAATGAGCCTAAGTTGGATTTTCAAAAGCTATGGCCAGTTACAAAGTTAAATGGAAAAAAAATGCTGTCATTGTGAATGGTGCATCAGACCTTGACCATAACTACATCAACAGTTAAGAAGTATTTTGTGTATGGCTTGCTTTTATTTTCTATGTTGGAGTCTTATAGGTTGCAGCACAGCTTTATATCTGTTTGAGAAGTGTCTTCTAACCGGTTTCCCTCTGAGCATACTTATTTATGAGTTAAGAACGTGTTTGAGTGTGAGTGAATACATGTTTTTACCTCTTCTCTTGACTTCCACCTCCTCAGGCTCTCCTTTCCCTCCACTCAATATTCATCCTTTGTTTCTCTCTCTTAAGAACATTGCAGGTGCACCTGACCCCCCTCTCCTGCTCAGAATCGTTATTTCTCTCCTCCTGCTCATCTAACTAGCTTTCCCATCCATCTCCTCTCTCTCATCCCTTCTGTCTCCCCTTTATTTCTCTCAATGCCCCCGCTGAAGTGTCTGGCAGTATGCATTTCTGTTGCTCTCTGCCCAGTTAAAGTCGGGCAGCTTTGGTCCAGTACCCACGCTTTGCACTGCCTTGGGCTTGCTTGTAATGCTTTTTTTCCCCTTTCTTTTTGTCTTTTAACATTTTGGGAAGACTTTTTTTACTACACTGACTGTATATTGAAACTCGTCAGCAATATTTTACTGAGTTGTTTTAAGAGTTTTTGCTTTTGGTTTAAGTTGTTGTGTATTGTTATACGCTCATACTGTGGTGTGTACCTCAGGGTTCGATCTTTAGCCCTATTTGTTTCTCTTATTATGCTCTAAAAGATATTGGTCATGATGTTTTTTTTCTGGCTACCTACCAACACAGAACAAAAAAATGTCTACGTCTGTAAAAAAAAAAAATATTTCACATGTACAGTACATGCATGCAAAGAGCTGATATCTCTTGAATATCTGCAGTGCGGCATGTCCGGACCAAAGCGATGTCAAATTAAAATGAAAATGTTAGTATTGAAATTGTATAGTTGTACTTTCAAATAAAATTATATTTATATATAATGTTATTTTTAATAAATAAATGTTGTTAAATATAGCCTACTGTTTCACTATTTTTATGTAAAACACTGCTAATAACTTTTGGCTTAATACAAACATAAGCACCCTACAATGCTTCTAGGACATTTGGAGGTCATTGAGCTGTCTAAAGTTTTCCAAAAAAGTTCACCAGAGTGGCCTTTATCACACCTGTTTAAGTGTCTTAGTCCAATCACTGCAATACAATGTCTCAGTGTTTTGAAACATGTCAACAGCGTGTAGCTGTTTTTAGCTGTCTCCTTGGCTAGAGAAGTTATAAGGGAAAACAGAGAAGGGAGGGAATGTTTCTGAGCCTGAAGCTGACTAAGAATCCCAGAAGACAAAGAGGAAGAGAAGGAAAGAGAGAGCGGAGGGAGGAGGGGTAGAGAAAAGAGAAGAGCAGGCATGTAATTTGAATCTCATATACATTTCAGTTGAAAACCAGCCTAGCCTTGATACAAACCCTCTGGAGACCACCACACACCCCCTCCACCTCCTCAAACACACACAGGCACACACAAACATCCCTTCTGCAGTCGCCATACCTTTAATACAAGGCCTAGGGCATCAGAGCATGACCGCTTACCATGCACAACAAACACACAAAACACACACGCACACACACGCTGACTGGTACACAGTTAGTCTTTCTGCGTGCATTGGAACAGATTGTTCTTGATGAATTTGCTGAACAGCTGAATGCTCACAGTCTTGCTAGCGTACAGCAAGAGTCAGATGCTGAAACATGCAAGATGCAAGAGTATGTTTACACATATGTGCATGCACATGCGTTATTGTTCACGTTTTGGTTCTCAACTAGTCTCACACAATGCTTTATTAGACTGGCAGGGGGTTGTGTTTACAAGGTATGAGGTGTAATGGCCGGTTTTAAAGACAAATGAATCAATGGATTTGTAATTTTTTTATTTTTCAGCACTAAGTTAACTAGTTATCTGCAACATAACTTTAACATGGTGGAATCTGATTTGGGCTTATAAACATAAATTCTGTAGGGCTGTGAAACGAATCGCATCCAAAATAAAATGAATCGCATCCAAAAAAAAAGTTTGTGTTTATATAATATATGAGTGTGTATAATTATTTTGTATATATAAAAACACACACATGCATGTATATATTTAAGAAATATTTGCATGTGTATACTTTATATATATATATTTATACAAAATGAATATTATACATAAATAAAAATATTTGATCTATTAATGACACATTTTTCTTAAATATATAGTACATGCATATGTGTATTTATATATACAAAATAATTATACACACTACACACACATATATTATGTATATATTTAAGAAAAATTTGTAATATATCAAATATTTTTTTATTTATGTATAATATTAATTTTTATTTAAAAAAAAAATAAACTTTTATTTTGGATGCGATTAATCGTTTCACAGCCCTAAAATTCTGATAATTTTTTTTGTACTGTATATACAAATGTTAATGCTTTCATTTTCATGACCTAAACTGCACATTAAGACTAAACGGACTGTTATTGTTCGTTTTATAAACCAATCATATGGCTCATCCTGTCTAAGTGGGCGGTGCTTGGCCAAAATAAGCTGTGATGTGGACCGGACCTTTTGTCTTTTAGTCAAAGCTCTGGCTGTGTAATACCAGCTTTCATTTATCTGTTTGGTTGCACTTTTTTTTAAGGTGTCCTTGTAACTTGTAAGTAATTTATAGTTATTATCATAGCAACATGTAACAAGAGCACTAAAATAAAGTGTTTCCATCTTTTCTTTCCTTATGTGCATCCTTATGTTAGTCGTTTGTGTTTGTCTCATTCTCTCTCTTCCTTCCTTTCACCTCAATGACCTTCTCTGTCTTTCTCTCCATTTCTCTGTTTATTCAGTTGCACCCACCTCAGTGTTTTTGAATGCCCATGTATTTTTCACCATCTCACACTGTGTGCATTCTCTCTCTCTTCCTCTGATTCTCTGATAGACAAGAACTTGCCTTGTTTATTTGAGAGGAAAACAGGCTCGCATTCATCCGCTCCTTGTATCTCTTTCTCTCCCTCTTCCCTTCACTCCTATCTGTCTTTTTGAGACCCTCTCTTGCTGAGGTTATGTTTGTTATGAGCCTGTCCCTTCCTGTCTCCATGAGATCACAGCATATATGGGACGTACGCCCATGATTATGAGGGTTTAATTTGTGGGAGTTTATTTGTGATTGATTTCAAATGCTACTTCAGATCTCTTTAATATCTCAGCTGTTTCTCCTAGGCAAGAATAGGTAGTAATTATACATTTATCCTCTGGAGATTCTGAAGAAATCTCCTTAATGTCTCAGACTGTGCTCAGATTTACCAAGAGAGCACAATTCCCAATTAAACATCAGATATTTTAATATGAACTCTAAAATTATTTTATGGCCATATAATTATGCTGTTTGTGTTAATTTATTAGTCTTAAAGGGGGGTTGATTTGTGAATTTCATTTTTTCATTTTAAATAGTGTGTATCTGCAAAGTTGCAGCACTGAAAGTTCAGTGTAAGCAGAGATATCGTCTTTTAAAAATCAGGAAGTTTAATGCCTACAAAAACGACTCGATTGGGACTACAGCTGGGTTTTAGACGTCACTAACCCACACATTTACATCAACCCTCCCTCCGGAAATGCAAAAAAGGCCATGGCCATATTTCTGCACCCAGCTGTCAGGTCTTCTGTGTTTGGGCTTCCCACGGACGTTATAGTTCGTCAACAATGGATACAATTTGTTTGATTATGTTCCTGAAAATGACGATCGTAATCTAGCTCTCTGTGCTGCGCATTTTACGAAAGACAGCTTCCAGAATCTCCACGAATTCAACACCGGATTCAACAAGAAACTGTTACTAAAACATGAAGCAGTTCCGACTTTAAAACCAGAGGCAGCAGTTGTTGGGCCACAACCTGTAAGTAGGCTAAGACTTAATCAATTTTAAATGTATTTGCATGTATAATTCCAGACGTAGCCTTGTGTTTTATTTTTTTCAAATGCCAGCGCTGGCTTTATAGCTACTAGTTATGCTATTTTGTGTCTACGACAAACGCGTACAAACATTATGGACCTGAATTTTGTATAAGTACCAATGTTTTAAACGTATTTTTCATGTATATATGCTTTATGATGTTATTTTTCGATTTTATCAAGAACATAAACTAATGCCAACGCCGTTTGAGTATAACATTAGTAGCCAGTCAGTCTATTGTGTTAAACACAATTGTGTATAAAGTTAAAAAATGTTGCAAATTATCATTCAGAAACGTTTAGTAAGAGCCGTGTGTGGTGAGGTTCTGCTTGATGAAGTTTTAAATGACTGAAATATGCTTTCATGAGCTATAAAAGTAAGTACAACGTCTTGGTTGGAAATGTATATGTAGATTGTGGTGTGAATGGTTGTGTTTGTGTGTGCGAGTGGGGATGTGCAGAGGTGTAAGTGTATATTTATCTAGTAGAGTGCATGCTCTGTTCTCACGGTGTCTTGCTGTTTCATTTCCTGACCTGACCCATGTCTGCTCACTCATGTGAAGCATTGGTTCTCTTTCACTTTCCTGTATCTTTCCATCGATCCCTCTGTTTCTCTTCGTTTCAGCTTGGGAATGAGTTTTATTGATGTGACAAGAATTTGGCGACACCCTTAGCTTCTACTGATTTTCCCTATCCATCCATCCATCAATCCATCCCTTTTGTCTTTCTCATCCACCCCTTTGGTCTGTTCCAGTGTTCCATGTGAAGGCGGGTGTGTGTGGTCTACGCCAACCATGGCTTCAATTACAATTCATCTCCATTAACCTAATTTTGGTCTTTGTGGGAGCGTGTTGATGTTGTGTGCGAGTCTAGTTTCTGCAGTTCTAGTCTTTCTGATTTCTTTGTAGCCCATTTGCATTTACATATACTGTTGTGTCTCTAAGCGAAGGGAAATAAGGTGAAAGGAGAGAGAGAATAAAAGAGAAATGTGGGCAATGGGGTCAAAACAGCCCTAGGTTCTGCCAGATGGTGGAATAACTGCCCCCCAATCCCCCTCATTACCACCACATGCACTTTTTTTGTTCTCTCCATCTTGTTGGGAGACAGGATGTATATTACGTTCTCAGGTAAGGACACCACAAACCAGATTTTAGACTGCTGTGCTGAGTCAGTGTGTTTTTACAGAAATGGATGGCAGATTTAAAGGGATAGTTGGCTCATACAAAAATTGAAATTCTTTCATCATTTACTCACCCTCATCTCATTCAAAACATGTATAACTTTCTTTATTTTGTGGAACACAAATGGAGACGTTTTAAATAATATGCAAGCTGCTCTTTTCCATTCTATGAAAGCACAGGCTGCAAAGCTTCAAAAACAAACCATAAATGTAGCCCGTGTCTTTCTAAAGGTTTTGCAGCCATGCAACATCTTTTTTTGTGAGGAACAAATCAATATTAAGTTGTTAAAGAAAATCATGACATATAATTCTTGCTTTTTTAATGTTTGTGCAATAAATGAAGACTGGGCTAAGTTAAAACTTAGAAATGTGTCAAATAGACACAAATGGAAATTATTAATGCCATATTTAGAAATGTTTTTTTTTATTATTATTATTACATTATACCAAATAAGGTAATACAAAAATAATTCCCTTTGTGAAAACTGGACTTAAGCATACTTTTAAAAAAGAGTGTTTGTTACATTTATTTCACACTTGAGGATATTCTTTTAAAGTATGTTTTCGGAGACTTAACTGCAATTAAATTAAAATGTAATATTGTTTACATTTATATGAAATGTAATCTGAAATTTAGAGTGCATTTTTACTCACTTAAATACATATTTTTTTAATGTAATTTTATAATTACTTCTATTGTCTTTAAAATATGGAAAATACCGATAAACATGGTCTCTAACTAAATTGATGGTCTCTAACTGGAAATAAAATATACTTTAATTAGAGTGACCATATTTTGATTACAAAAAAACCAGGACACTCGGCCCAGCAAACACATGGGCCTACTCAAATGATACTCGAAGTTTACTCAAAGATACCTTATTAATTTCAATACATTTAAAGTAGGTTATGCCTCCTCTGTATGAATAGAAAATTGTTATATTGTTATATGAAAACAGGAGAAGTCCTGCAGGACAGTTGGTCACCCTACTTTAATAACAATTCTATTGAAACTTGCATATTTGTAATTACGTAGTTGTAATGAAGTTGCAACAGTTGCAAGTTAGTACATTTTAAAAAAATATTAGTTTTAAACTTTATATTTAAAATGATAATTGAGTACTTTACATGTACTTTAGTTGTCATGATTTGGGGTTTGGTTCTTGTCTGTCATCTGATCCCCTGTTATAGTCATGTGACCTTGCCTTGTGTTCACGTGTCTGTTGTGTCATGTTGTCATTGGTTGATTGTTTAAGTGTTCACAGGTGTCCCTTGTCTCATTGTTGGTCCTGTATGTATTTAAAATCTCATGTTTGGCCTGTGTCTTTGTCGAGTTTTGTTTGGTCTTTGCTCTGGCTCCAATATCTTGTTCGCTAGTCTTGGTTTGTGTTCCTGCTTTAGTTTACAGTTTTCCATCATTATCATGCTTTTGTTCTGTGTTTATCTTGTTTTGGTAATAAATTTCATTTGGGGTCTCAACTTTCTTCCATTGGACTTAATCGTTACATTAATACGTTATGTATGTGAACGCATCAAAGACTAGAATGACAAAAGATTATTCAAACATATGTACTTAAATAAACCTTAATTTGACATTACAAAGTGCCCTTTTTAAAAATGCACTTAAGTCATTTAAGAAGCAGTCATGAAAGTGTAGTCTTTTTAAGTAAACCTAAGTGACCTTATTCATTTAATTTGATATTATCCGCAACTATTTAAAAAAAAATACTTTTAAGATTTGATTTACACTTCAAGTTCGCATTCAATAAAATTTTTCACATTGGTTAATATCTGCAACCCATGGTCATACATGTAGCCATACATATTTTTTTTTTACCAAAATAAGTGTTCTTTGGTGGTGTTGATGTCAGATCTTGTGCAACACATTTTGATGCAACAAGTTTTTATTATGCATTTGTGAATCAATGATTTTCAGTAAATGATCAGTCAAAATCATCGGTTCTTAATACAAACCAATCAAATGCCTTCATAAGAGAGATGATTGACGATTAATATCAAATAATTGTTTTATTATACATATTCAAAGTTTTCAATCAAATCTGTTCGCTTTGTGCCAGCAGTTTTTCTCCCCAAATTCGTTTGAGTAGCAAAGAATTATTTCACAAACAGCTGAGATCATTAAAACCTGCAGTAGTGTGGGTATTAATGCAAAGCTTAGCACTGCAAACAGTCAGATCTGAATAACCCAGTTTTATTTTAAGACTAACAGCAGCCACATCACACATATGGTCCGGGTGCCATAGCAACTCTGACAGTATGTTGGGATGTCAGTGTGTATGTGTGCCATGGAGGTGTGTTTGTCCTGTGTTGGTTCATTTGGTATGTGTGTGTGTGTGTGTACACGGATCAGTTTGTGTACTTTTGATATTGATTTGTAGGTTTGTTTTAGGGTGGGTGGCAGGGTTGTGTCATGTCTCATGCTTAGAATAGTAATCTGTGCAGGATATGACATCTTTCTGATAGCAGCATATCTGCCATTAAAATCAATAATCCTCTCATGGGGCCGACCCTGCGGCCAGTGCGCTAATGCACCGAGCTACACACACACATACATAAACATATCACAATGATATTTACATAATCTTGCATTGATATTTACGAAACACGGTGCTTGTTCATATAAAAAAAGCTTAGTGTCAGAGGCACATTAGCATCTATGTCTCTTTAGAGGTGTTTTGTAAGGATCTGTGTTTTAAGCCGTTCTCTTGTCATCTTTGTTCGTATTGCGTAAAGGTTAAACCTGATATGACCCATAACCCAGACAGCCAGAATGCTGCTTTGTCTGTCTAAATGAGTGTGTGTGTGCCTGGCTCTCCTTCTCAACCCTGCCATCCCAATCATTCAAATGAACACCTAGGAAATTGGAATTGATTCGGCCCTTTGTGTGTGTGCGTGTGTGTGTCCCTGGCCCTTAAATAGGATAGATTGTCACCCTTATGCAGGGAAACGCACGTTCACACACATTGTTTTTTTTTTCTATCACAATGTGGACTTTTGATTGACATTTATTGTTTTTTTTTTCTGAACTAATAATATTTTCTATCCTCTACTCCTTAAACTAACCCTCCATTGGCTGGTTGGTCGATTTTAGGTTTTACTGTCCTTGTGGGACA
>NW_024121166.1:1708115-1825890 GCF_016745375.1 Pimephales promelas
TTTTTTCTGGCTACCTACCAACACAGAATAAAAAAATGTCTACGTCTGTAAAAAAAAAATATTTCACATGTACAGTACATGCATGCAAAGAGCTGATATCTCTTGAATATCTGCAGTGCGGCATGTCCGGACCAAAGCGATGTCAAATTAAAATGAAAATGTTAGTATTGAAATTGTATAGTTGTACTTTCAAATAAAATTATATTTATATATAATGTTATTTTTAATAAATAAATGTTGTTAAATATAGCCTACTGTTTCACTATTTTTATGTAAAACACTGCTAATAACTTTTGGCTTAATACAAACATAAGCACCCTACAATGCTTCTAGGACATTTGGAGGTCATTGAGCTGTCTAAAGTTTTCCGAAAAAGTTCACCAGAGTGGCCTTTATCACACCTGTTTAAGTGTCTTAGTCCAATCACTGCAATACAATGTCTCAGTGTTTTGAAACATGTCAACAGCATGTAGCTGTTTTTAGCTGTCTCCTTGGCTTGGAGAAGTTATAAGGGAAAACAGAGAAGGGAGGGAATGTTTCTGAGCCTGAAGCTGACTAAGAATCCCAGAAGACAAAGAGGAAGAGAAGGAAAGAGAGAGCGGAGGGAGGAGGGGTAGAGAAAAGAGAAGAGCAGGCATGTAATTTGAATCTCATATACATTTCAGTTGAAAACCAGCCTAGCCTTGATACAAACTCTCTGGAGACCACCACACACCCCCTCCACCTCCTCAAACACACACAGGCACACACAAACATCCCTTCTGCAGTCGCCATACCTTTAATACAAGGCCTAGGGCATCAGAGCATGACCGCTTACCATGCACAACAAACACACAAAACACACACGCACACACACGCTGACTGGTACACAGTTAGTCTTTCTGCGTGCATTGGAACAGATTGTTCTTGATGAATTTGCTGAACAGCTGAATGCTCACAGTCTTGCTAGCGTACAGCAAGAGTCAGATGCTGAAACATGCAAGATGCAAGAGTATGTTTACACATATGTGCATGCACATGCGTTATTGTTCACGTTTTGGTTCTCAACCAGTCTGACACAATGCTTTATCAGACTGGCAGGGTTGTGTTTACAAGGTATGAGGTGTAATGGCCGGTTTTAAAGACAAATGAATCAATGGATTTGTAATTTTTTTATTTTTCAGCACTAAGTTAACTAGTTATCTGCAAACATAACTTTAACATAGTGGAATCTGATTTGGGCTTATAAACATAAATTCTGTAGGGCTGTGAAACGAATCGCATCCAAAATAAAATGAATCGCATCCAAAAAAAAAGTTTGTGTTTATATAATATATGAGTGTGTATAATTATTTTGTATATATAAAAACACACACATGCATGTATATATTTAAGAAATATTTGCATGTGTATACTTTATATATATATATTATACAAAATTAATATTATACATAAATAAAAATATTTGATCTATTAATGACACATTTTTCTTAAATATATAGTACATGCATATGTGTATTTATATATACAAATAATTATACACACTACACACACATATATTATGTATATATTTAAGAAAAATTTGTAATATATCAAATATTTTTATTTATGTATAATATTAATTTTTATTTAAAAAAAAAATAAACTTTTATTTTGGATGCGATTAATCGTTTCACAGCCCTAAAATTCTGATATTTTTTTTTGTACTGTATATACAAATGTTAATGCTTTCATTTTCATGACCTAAACTGCACATTAAGACTAAACGGACTGTTATTGTTCGTTTTATAAACCAATCATATGGCTCATCCTGTCTAAGTGGGCGGTGCTTGGCCAAAATAAGCTGTGATGTGGACCGGACCTTTTGTCTTTTAGTCAAAGCTCTGGCTGTGTAATACCAGCTTTCATTTATCTGTTTGGTTGCACTTTTTTTTAAGGTGTCCTTGTAACTTGTAAGTAATTTATAGTTATTATCATAGCAACATGTAACAAGAGCACTAAAATAAAGTGTTTCCATCTTTTCTTTCCTTATGTGCATCCTTATGTTAGTCGTTTGTGTTTGTCTCATTCTCTCTCTTCCTTCCTTTCACCTCAATGACCTTCTCTGTCTTTCTCTCCATTTCTCTGTTTATTCAGTTGCACCCACCTCAGTGTTTTTGAATGCCCATGTATTTTTCACCATCTCACACTGTGTGCATTCTCTCTCTCTTCCTCTGATTCTCTGATAGACAAGAACTTGCCTTGTTTATTTGAGAGGAAAACAGGCTCGCATTCATCCGCTCCTTGTATCTCTTTCTCTCCCTCTTCCCTTCACTCCTATCTGTCTTTTTGAGACCCTCTCTTGCTGAGGTTATGTTTGTTATGAGCCTGTCCCTTCCTGTCTCCATGAGATCACAGCATATATGGGACGTACGCCCATGATTATGAGGGTTTAATTTGTGGGAGTTTATTTGTGATTGATTTCAAATGCTACTTCAGATCTCTTTAATATCTCAGCTGTTTCTCCTAGGCAAGAATAGGTAGTAATTATACATTTATCCTCTGGAGATTCTGAAGAAATCTCCTTAATGTCTCAGACTGTGCTCAGATTTACCAAGAGAGCACAATTCCCAATTAAACATCAGATATTTTAATATGAACTCTAAAATTATTTTATGGCCATATAATTATGCTGTTTGTGTTAATTTATTAGTCTTAAAAGGGGGGTTGATTTGTGATTTCATTTTTTCATTTTAAATAGTGTGTATCTGCAAAATTGCATCGCTGAAAGTTCAGTGTAAGCAGAGATATCGTCTTTTAAAAATCAGGAAGTTTAATGCCTACAAAAACGACTCGATTGGGACTACAGCTGGGTTTTAGACGTCACTAACCCACACATTTACATCAACCCTCCCTCCGGAAATGCAAAAAAGGCCATGGCCATATTTCTGTGGGTCGTTGAGTGTGTTTTTCACCCAGCTGTCAGGTCTTCTGTGTTCGGGCTTCCCACGGACGTTATAGTTCGTCAACAATGGATACAATTTGTTTGATTATGTTCCTGAAAATGACGATCGTAATCTAGCTCTCTGTGCTGCGCATTTTACGAAAGACAGCTTCCAGAATCTCCACGAATTCAACACCGGATTCAACAAGAAACTGTTACTAAAACATGAAGCAGTTCCGACTTTAAAACCAGAGGCAGCAGTTGTTGGGCCACAACCTGTAAGTAGGCTAAGACTTAATCAATTTTAAATGTATTTGCATGTATAATTCCAGACGTAGCCTTGTGTTTTATTTTTTTCAAATGCCAGCGCTGGCTTTATAGCTACTAGTTATGCTATTTTGTGTCTACGACAAACGCGTACAAACATTATGGACCTGAATTTTGTATAAGTACCAATGTTTTAAACGTATTTTTCATGTATATATGCTTTATGATGTTATTTTTCGATTTTATCAAGAACATAAACTAATGCCAACGCCGTTTGAGTATAACATTAGTAGCCAGTCAGTCTATTGTGTTAAACAAACGTGTATAAAGTTAAAAAATGTTGCAAATTATCATTCAGAAACGTTTAGTAAGAGCCGTGTGTGGTGAGGTTCTGCTTGATGAAGTTTTAAATGACTGAAATATGCTCTCATGAGCTATAAAAGTAAGTACAACGTCTTGGTTGGAAATGTATATGTAGATTGTGGTGTGAATGGTTGTGTTTGTGTGTGCGAGTGGGGATGTGCAGAGGTGTAAGTGTATATTTATCTAGTAGAGTGTATGCTCTGTTCTCACGGTGTCTTGCTGTTTCATTTCCTGACCTGACCCATGTCTGCTCACTCATGTGAAGCACTGGTTCTCTTTCACTTTCCTGTATCTTTCCATCGATCCCTCTGTTTCTCTTCGTTTCAGCTTGGGAATGAGTTTTATTGATGTGACAAGAATTTGGCGACACCCTTAGCTTCTACTGATTTTCCCTATCCATCCATCCATCAATCCATCCCTTTTGTCTTTCTCATCCACCCCTTTGGTCTGTTCCAGTGTTCCATGTGAAGGCGGGTGTGTGTGGTCTACGCCAACCATGGCTTCAATTACAATTCATCTCCATTAACCTAATTTTGGTCTTTGTGGGAGCGTGTTGATGTTGTGTGCGAGTCTAGTTTCTGCAGTTCTAGTCTTTCTGATTTCTTTGTAGCCCATTTGCATTTACATATACTGTTGTGTCTCTAAGCGAAGGGAAATAAGGTGAAAGGAGAGAGAGAATAAAAGAGAAATGTGGGCAATGGGGTCAAAACAGCCCTAGGTTCTGCCAGATGGTGGAATAACTGCCCCCAATCCCCCTCATTACCACCACATGCACTTTTTTTGTTCTCTCCATCTTGTTGGGAGACAGGATGTATATTACGTTCTCAGGTAAGGACACCACAAACCAGATTTTAGACTGCTGTGCTGAGTCAGTGTGTTTTTACAGAAATGGATGGCAGATTTAAAGGGATAGTTGGCTCATACAAAAATTGAAATTCTTTCATCATTTACTCACCCTCATCTCATTCAAAACATGTATAACTTTCTTTATTCTGTGGAACACAAATGGAGACGTTTTAAATAATATGCAAGCTGCTCTTTTCCATTCTATGAAAGCATATTGTAACCACAGGCTGCAAAGCTTCAAAAACAAACCATAAATGTAGCCTGTGTCTTTCTAAAGGTTTTGCAGCCATGCAACATCTTTTTTTGTGAGGAACAAATCAATATTAAGTTGTTAAAGAAAATCATGACATATAATTCTTGCTTTTTTAATGTTTGTGCAATAAATGAAGACTGGGCTAAGTTAAAACTTAGAAATGTGTCAAATAGACACAAATGGAAATTATTAATGCCATATTTAGAAATGTTTTTTTTTATTATTATTATTACATTATACCAAATAAGGTAATACAAAAATAATTCCCTTTGTGAAAACTGGACTTAAGCATACTTTTAAAAAAGAGTGTTTGTTACATTTATTTCACACTTGAGGATATTCTTTTAAAGTATGTTTTCGGAGACTTAACTGCAATTAAATTAAAATGTAATATTGTTTACATTTATATGAAATGTAATCTGAAATTTAGAGTGCATTTTTACTCACTTAAATACATATTTTTTTAATGTAATTTTATAATTACTTCTATTGTCTTTAAAATATGGAAAATACCGATAAACATGGTCTCTAACTAAATTGATGGTCTCTAACTGGAAATAAAATATACTTTAATTAGAGTGACCATATTTTGATTACCAAAAACCAGGACACTCGGCCCAGCAAACACATGGGCCAACTCAAATGATACTCGAAGTTTACTCAAAGATACCTTATTAATTTCAATACATTTAAACTAGGTTATGCCTCCTCTGTATGAATAGAAAATTGTTATATTGTTATATGAAAACAGGAGAAGTCCTGCAGGACAGTTGGTCACCCTATTTTAATAACAATTCTATTGAAACTTGCATATTTGTAATTACGTAGTTGTAATGATGTTGCAACAGTTGCAAGTTAGTACATTTTAAAAATATATTAGTTTTAAACTTTATATTTAAAATGATAATTGAGTACTTTACATGTACTTTAGTTGTCATGATTTGGGGTTTGGTTCTTGTCTGTCATCTGATCCCCTGTTATAGTCATGTGACCTTGCCTTGTGTTCACGTGTCTGTTGTGTCATGTTGTCATTGGTTGATTGTTTAAGTGTTCACAGGTGTCCCTTGTCTCATTCTTGGTCCTGTATGTATTTAAAATCTCATGTTTGGCCTGTGTCTTTGTCGAGTTTTGTTTGGTCTTTGCTCTGGCTCCAGTATCTTGTTCGCTATGGTTTGTGTTCCTGCTTTAGTTTACAGTTTTCCATCATTATCATGCTTTTGTTCTGTGTTTATCTTGTTTTGGTAATACATTTCATTTGGGGTCTCAACTTTCTTCCATTGGACTTAATCGTTACATTAATACGTTATGTATGTGAACGCATCAAAGACTAGAATGACAAAAGATTATTCAAACATATGTACTTAAATAAACCTTAATTTGACATTACAAAGTGCCCTTTTTAAAAATGCACTTAAGTAATTTAAGAAGCAGTCATGAAAGTGTAGTCTTTTTAAGTAAACCTAAGTGACCTTATTCATTTAATTTGATATTATCCGCAACTATTTAAAAAAAAATACTTTTAAGATTTGATTTACACTTCAAGTTCGCATTCAATAAAATTTTTCACATTGGTTAATATCTGCAACCCATGGTCATACATGTAGCCATACATATTTTTTTTTTACCAAAATAAGTGTTCTTTGGTGGTGTTGATGTCAGATCTTGTGCAACACATTTTGATGCAACAAGTTTTATTATGCATTTGTGAATCAATGATTTTCAGTAAATGATCAGTCAAAATCATCGGTTCTTAATACAAACCAATCAAATGCCTTCATAAGAGAGATGATTGACGATTAATATCAAATAATTGTTTTATTATACATATTCAAAGTTTTCAATCAAATCTGTTCGCTTTTGTGCCAGCAGTTTTTCTCCCCAAATTCGTTTGAGTAGCAAAGAATTATTTCACAAACAGCTGAGATCATTAAAACCTGCAGTAGTGTGGGTATTAATGCAAAGCTTAGCACTGCAAACAGTCAGATCTGAATAACCCAGTTTTATTTTAAGACTAACAGCAGCCACATCACACATATGGTCCGGGTGCCATAGCAACTCTGACAGTATGTTGGGATGTCAGTGTGTATGTGTGCCATGGAGGTGTGTTTGTCCTGTGTTGGTTCATTTGGTATGTGTGTGTGTGTGTGTGTACACGGATCAGTTTGTGTACTTTTGATATTGATTTGTAGGTTTGTTTTAGGGTGGGTGGCAGGGTTGTGTCATGTCTCATGCTTAGAATAGTAATCTGTGCAGGATATGACATCTTTCTGATAGCAGCATATCTGCCATTAAAATCAATAATCCTCTCATGGGGCCGACCCTGCGGCCAGTGCGCTAATGCACCGAGCTACACACACACATACATAAACATATCACAATGATATTTACATAATCTTGCATTGATATTTACGAAACACGGTGCTTGTTCATATAAAAAAAGCTTAGTGTCAGAGGCACATTAGCATCTATGTCTCTTTAGAGGTGTTTTGTAAGGATCTGTGTTTTAAGCCGTTCTCTTGTCATCTTTGTTCGTATTGCGTAAAGGTTAAACCTGATATGACCCATAACCCAGACAGCCAGAATGCTGCTTTGTCTGTCTAAATGAGTGTGTGTGTGCCTGGCTCTCCTTCTCAACCCTGCCATCCCAATCATTCAAATGAACACCTAGGAAATTGGAATTGATTCGGCCCCTTTGTGTGTGTGCGTGTGTGTGTCCCTGGCCCTTAAATAGGATAGATTGTCACCCTTATGCAGGGAAACGCACGTTCACACACATTGTTTTTGGTTTTTCTATCACAATGTGGACTTTTGATTGACATTTATTGTTTTTTTTTATTCTGAACTAATAATATTTTCTATCCTCTACTCCTTAAACTAACCCTCCATTGGCTGGTTGGTCGATTTTAGGTTTTACTGTCCTTGTGGGGACATTTGGTCCTCACTACATACTGTGTAAAACCTGACACACATACAATTGAGCTTATGGAACGTTAACGTGTAATGCCAGCGAGATTAAATGTATGTTTTTGTTTTTTTTTCGCTCTTGGTAAGTCAACAGCGCGTACCAGCGCTCGGCTAATAGGAAGACTGCTTGTACACACACGCACCGTGTTGCCAAGCAGACGCTGCTGGCTCTAATGCTGGCATGCACGTTTGTGTACATGCATAAATACGAGGGGTGCTAACGATTTTTCACATCCCGTGTCGTAATGCCAGATGTACCCTCGCCACGTACACATCTGGGGCCTGTGTAATCTATAGAAAAAAATGCCATTTAGGATTAAACAAATGGAAGAAAAGTGAATGGTGGGATCAGGAAGACATAAAGAGAAGGAGATAGCCTATAGCGTAAATGGAAGCAGAGGAAGTATGGGCCACCAAATGCATGTTTAAATTTTGAGCAGGCACTTAAGGGGACAGCACAGAAATGCATATTTCTGGAAAGACATGGAAAAATAGCTTTAAGTGTGCACGTGCTGCCAGGGCAGCAGTTTTTAATGGGAGCGTGTGAGGTGTGCAGAGGGGAAGAGGAAGAGGGGAGAGAATGGAAGCCTTAATGGATTCATTTTTGCTTCACTAATTTTAGGGCCTTTTAACAGCATGTGCCTTCTCCCCTTTCTCTGCCTCCCTCTCTTTCCTTTTCTCTGCATCTCCAGTTAATTTAATGAAGAGTCGCCCGATTGCTTTTAGCATTAATATTCCAATATGGAGTGGTGTAAATAATAAATGCTTCTCTCTCTTTCCCTCCCTCCCTCCCTCTCTCTCTCTCCTCTCTCTCTCTCTCTCTCTCTCTCTCATATGGATGATGTTGAGTCCCATCTGTTGTGTCTTTGGTGCTACTGACTGACTGAGCACTCCCTCTGGATAGAGAGAAAGAGAGAGATAAAAAATTAGACATAGCAACAGTATTGGTGAAATGGAAAGGTGTGTCTGTTAGCAAATCTGGAGTTTTGGCTTTCTGGTGTTCGTTGTACCAAGGATACCAACAACAGCGGATCAAGTGTGGTATTATACAAAGACCGCCAGTGGGTCAACATTTTTAAAGTGTATAACAACTTTTTTTTTTTTTTGAGTTTTTTTTGAAAGCCCATTCAGCATGAAGTTCATGAACATCCCATCTAAAGGGCCACTCACTCCAAGGACTAACTATAACAACTATACTATTGCTATAAAGTTTTCAGAATTGTTCTAATTATATGAGAACAGGGAAGTCCGCACTATAGCTATAACGATACACAACGCATTCTCACCCCAAAGCGTCACCTTTGACCATGCTTCAATATTTGAGGTTTTAGGCGCCCTTTAGCGTCACTTACATGACGCGATCCTATGGCGTCATCTAACTGACGCTAAAGGAAATCGTCAGTTAGAGGACGCGGTTAGGTTTAGGTGTGGGGTGGGGGTAGGGATCCTAGGGCGTCATCTAACTGACGCTAAAGGGCGCCTAAAGCGTCAGATATTGAAGCATGTCCAAATGCTTCCCAAGGCGTCAGTTAGGTGACGCCTTGGGAGTGAGAATGGGCTGCGATACACAGAAACACTTTTAGAATTATTATTTTTTTTTCCAGCTGATGAATGGAAAAACGGTAACACTTTACAATAAGGTCCGTAAGTTAACATTAGTTAACTACATTAGTTAATATGAACTGCATACATACAGCATTTATTGATCTTTGTTAATGTTAATTTCAACATTTACTAATATTTTATTTAAATCTTGTTAACATTAGTTAATGCACCGTGAACTAACATGAACAAACAATGAACAGCTGTATTTTTATTAACTAACGTTAACAAAGATGAACAAATACAGTAACAAATGTATTGCTCATGGTTAGTTCATGTTAGTTAATACATTAACTAATGTTAACTAATGAACCTTATTGTTAAGTGTTACCAAAAAAACATTGACAGCCAATCATACTCCAAGAGACTTATCATTTTAAAAGGCTTGATGATTGAGATCAGCAAAGAGGGAGATCTCTGCTTGTGTCCACAGACTGTTTCATTAAAGCTAGAGGCCCCTTGCAAAATTGTAATGAGTTCAGCTAATTAATTTAGACCATGTCAACAGATGGCTAAAGCCACATGGCTACCGCAATGAAAGGTTCGCTTTCCCTCTGTCCATCTTTATCGTATGCACAGACACTCTCTATACACCTATAATCAACATGATCACCCTCCATTTTGTCACTGACAGAGACCTTTTAGTGTAGTTGTGAAAAAGTTGCAATTGTCGAGAAGTTCGCTTGTGCTTATTTTACTCTCAATTTCATTGGCTCTTGGTGGGACAATGCACACAGCTGACAACTAGTCAACTAGATTTTGGTTTGTCTTTGCATCTGTGACTGGACGTACATTTCTGCATTTTTCTGGCTATAATTTGTGTCTTTTTCAAATTAATCTTTGTTAGATAATTATAAGCAATATACGTTTTTGTTATGACCCTTTTTAGGTAAATATTTGTGTGCATAATAGAGAGTGTCAGTTTTAGACAGTAAGGCTAATCAATCTCCTTTTCTTTGCTTTGCTCCTCTGGAAACATAATGGGCCCAGAGCAGACCCCTGGGGTACGCCTGTGTGTTCTCAGCCTATTAAACAATTACAAACACACATGTGGCACTCACCTCTATCCTGATACACAGTTACACACTAACACTGTTATTTCCCCCTCCCCAGTATTAAAAGCCTAAAGTATACTTAAGTTTTGAATAGCCTTTAAAAGTATACTGCAGGCTACTCCATTTGATAGCATGCATGAACACAGGCACTTGGCACTAGAAAGATTTAATCATTCACAGTGGTGGAGGAAGTACTGAATCTCAGTACTTAAGTAAAAGTACAAATACCCAGATAAATATTTACTTTAGTAAAAGTAGAAGTAACACAATGACAACCATACTTAAGTAAAAAGTAAAAAGTACTTTATTTTAAATGTACTTTAAGTATTAAAAGTAAAAGTACTTGCATCACAATTTATTATCTTAATGTCTATTTTCTAATGATTAATAAAACATTTAATTCTAACTCATTCAACCTAATAGCCTACTCCTATAATGATGTTCAATAATGATGGAAAAAAAAATGTGACCATTTCTGAAACAAGCTTGCAATTAGGCAATATCATGCTTATCCTTACTATGTTAATAACTATGTTTGGCAGTAAACGCGATTCATTTATGGTGTAATTCTGAACCTCTTGGCTTGCCATAATCCTAACCAAACCAAACATATATTACACACGGTGTGTTTCCTGCTCGTAAGAACAAATTTTCGCGTATGAGTTGCATGATAAACACACTGCGTGTGAGACGCATTTAGTGTGACCGGGTTGATATACTGTATCTATGGCAACCAAACGTCACTGGTGAGACAAACGTGCAACGAACGGACGGTCAGATTACGTTTTGGCAGGGAAAAAACTGATCAGAAAATGTAACGAAAATGTAACAGAAGCTGTAGAAATGTAGTGGAGTAGAAAGTATAATAATTGCTGCAAAATGTGACGAAGTAAAAGTAAAAAGTAGGCACTATTTATTGTACTTAAGTAAAGTAAAGATACCTGAAAAATGTACTTAAGTAAAGTAACGAAGTATTTGTACTTCGTTACATTCCACCACTGATCATTCAATGTTTGTGCTGTTTCGCTCTGGAGTGATAAAAGTGTCTTTGTATTTTTTACTTTAAAACAACAGGTCAGTTCGGTGTTTCCATCTTAATGACAAAAAAATAGTGTAAAAAAAAAGAGTTCAAGGCGCTTGTGCAAGCTGAGAGCAGAATGGGCTGTGCAGTAGGCGCATACAATGCCAAATAGGAAATGTAATCAAATATAATCATCTCATACCGTAGCTTACGCGTAAAAAACATATACAGTATATAACATCAAATTTGTCCCTGACATTTAAAGTCAGGGTACAGGAGAAACAATATGAAAGGAAGTACCTGAGTGGTTTCAGCAGGTGTGTGTTTGGGGGCATCTCTGAGAGTGTGTGGAGTGTGGTGAGTGTAGACAATCTGTCAAGGACAGGTTGGGCGTAGGGGGTGGGTGTAGTTTTAAAGAAAACGACAAAAATAGAGACGCAGAGAGAGAGATAGACCACATTAATGGCTACATTTGTCTGCACGCACGTGCAGTCATGTAAACACAGCCACGAAAGAGAATTGTTCCATTCTTCCACTTAACCTTCCCTCCCCACCCCAACTCCTTTTTTACTCTGTCTCTCCTCGTATGGCCTTTCCACCAGAGTTTCCGCTAGAAAAAAAATGGAAAAATGGTTTCGTTTTATGGACATTTTGATGATATGCCAGTCAAATATCGCCTCTTAATTAGTCAAGTTGAGGAAAACTGGAAGCAGGCTATGTAACTTAAAAAATGACAATCAGGCCGTATAGAATGCAACATTTTATTATTAGCCTAACTTTCAAATAGACGAAAAAAAAAAAAAAAACATGAATGTCCGATTGGCGTCAATCAACACCAATTGTTTTTACTATGGTTTCACACACATTCACTTTTTGAAACATTGAGGAAAAGATGTACCATCTCCAGTTAACTAGCAGATCATTAATATAGTTTGCGATTAAATTAGAGATCTAGCTCTTAAAATCTGTTGCTTTCGAAATCAAGCGGATCGCTCTTGTCCGCTGCAATCAGTTGCATCAATGCATCGCAAGTTGCGATAGATTGAAGCACGCATCCGGGCGCATCAATCTATCGCCGTTGCGGAGACTTTCCTATTCATTCTGTATCTCACGAATGCGCGTTATATCTCGTTATATAGATCAGAACCACTGATCTATATAATGAGATGTTCCTGATTCACCATCGTCCATCGTGTCTGGCCTCTGAAAAAAGAGTTTAAAGGGGACATATCATGCAAAATCCACTTTTTTTCTTAAATGCATTTTGTTGTATATTTGGAGTGTTTATAAGTACAGAAAAGATAAAATTATTCTCTTCAGGTGCTTCGTTTATATCTTTATATTCTGTTTTGGTCATATTTTTCAACCTGTTCAGATTTTTCTGTTTTCTATGACGTTTTTTGAACTACAACGTCACCGTATTTGCCGCGGAACTGCCAAATAAAGACATCGACTACCGGCCCAACACTTCGTCGTCGTCGAATATGTAAGGCTTGATGGACAAGTCTTCTGTTGTTGACATTTTATTAACGTGTGAATAAAAATGTTCTTTGAAGGTATCGTATATAATCGTACATCTCTAATCAAACTACAATAATGAACGTGGAGAGTTGAACTGACCGTGAACTCATCGACCTGGAGAGCGGGCGGGGTATGACGCATCTCCTTTTTATTTAAAGGGGCCGCTTTGAAACGTGTCGCTCAAAGACGCACATCAGAAAAGGGGTAAAAAAAGGGCCTGTGGAGCTATAATAATTATGAAGAATTCAGACCCAAGCATTGCAGTTATGTTTTATATAGACCACAACAGTATGATTTATATGTAAAAATTTATGATTTAAAAGCATGATATGTACCCTTTAAGGCTAGCCTGCCTGGGGCTGGCCATATTTGAAACGTCTCACTCAATCGTTCATTGTTTAGGTCTAGATTACAGCCGTTTTAGGCTTGCGCTTTATTTGAAGTGCAGCATGTGATGTTGTTTAATAACTTTTTAAACGGTAGAGCCTGTTCTTTTATAACATAGTCAAAGGTCGGTGTATTTTTGTTTTATACATTTTAGGCTTATTCTCAAATTCATATTGTGTTAGGGGGCGGGATTATTACGCAATTTTAATCGGCCAATTTGACCGGAGAGATTTAATTTTGTCTGACTTTTCATTTTTTCCCCGGTCAATGTTAAAACCCTGGAAAACCTGGTCTCCACTCGACTCGTGCCGTCACAGCCATTATGCTAGATTTGGTCTGAGTATCTAAACTGAAGCTGCCCATTAAAGATTAACTGTTAAGGGACAGTACATTCAGTGCTGCCCCCTCCCCCTGGTGTATGAAAGAGGTCACAGTACTCTAAAAATGGGTGTGCTAGTTTTAAGTGACATTTGCCATTCTGCAAAAATCTGACGAATCAGCATTTACAACGACCCCACCCAGGTCAGGTCAGAAACTGCTTCAAGATGTGACCACCTCGATACACTTTTAGCTGCCGGACTTGAATTAAGTACACCAGACGACACAGTCTTGGGCTTTCTCGTGCACTCAGCTCACTCAAGAGAGAGAGACAGACAGGGTACACTTTGTCATAGTGTATTTTTATTACTAAACTCTAAAGTACTGAAGCATTATTAGAGAAAACTATGAAGAGAATCTGTATTTGTGCATGCATCCATATTTTGGAGGTCACGCCGTCTCGTACGTATTTTTGTCAAAGCCCCAAGTGGTGTGTGTATGCATGTGAGCGTCTCAGGGCGCGTGTGTCTTTGTGTGCCTGTCAGTTTGTGTGTGCCTGGTGCACAATAGTGGTAATTATATTGGCTGTGGGGGCTCAAGGGGAGTGTGTGAGGCTGTGTGTGTGTGAGCCAGAGCGAGGGGCAGCAGTCAAACAATAATATAATCTGGGGCTTTTGTGTGTGTAGGGCAGAGGGCAAGACGGTGTCAGCTGTTATTGAGTACTTATCCCTGTAACGGACCATTCATCACACACGCACACTTAAAGCCGCGCACACGTCTCAAAAACACAATAGCACCCTCACTGTAGGCATATCTCAAAAGCCACAATTTACAAAAAAATATACAAAGAAACAAAACAAGCACACACTCAGTTGGCACACAATGGCTCAATGACAAAGAGTTGAGCTTGTTAAGGTTTGAAAGACTTTTATTGTATTGAACCACTCTTGAAGCCAAACAGAAAATCGCCACAGAAACAGCTTGTGGTGCTGCGTTTGTCTCATAGGTGACCGGAGTTAATCTCTAACTGTTTACCGTTCAATCTCACACATGATAAAGGAAGCTCTGGTGGAACGTTTGATTGATTGGTGTAAGATCTGTTTTGAGGGTCATTTTAATAGGAATCCACACGATTGGGTATTTCAGGTGAAGGAAAAGACCCATTGCCGATTTTACGTTGACCAACATAAAGCTGCTTGTGCTTCACTCATACATTGCTACACTATTGACAATAAACAATGGGCCTTTTTGTCAGCGAAATGTTGCTTGGATTTTGCTAAAGTGACCACATGTTGTATAGATGAGGTAGTAGTCCTCTGTGGAGTTTGCATCAGTCTAGGCTTTGCAAAGTTTGCAGTGTTTTTCTTGAACCTAATTTACAAATAGGACAACATATGGTTATGTGAACTTCCCAGACACGCGACGACCATCGCAAGACCGCAAGTAAAAGTGCAGCATTTGAAACGTGCCTATAAAGCCAAGCATCTTTAATTGTCTGTGGTCAAAGTTCATTGCAGCAACAGTTTTTTTAACAAACATGTTTTGTGGATTTTTTTCAATGTCCTTGTGATGCACATGTGCAGATTTGTGAATACAGGTACTTGTACCTGCTTGATTTCTTTTGTTGTTGTGTTTGGAAACGTATAAGAACATAATTATGCAACAAACGTCATGGGGCACAGTGAATTTGGCATTAAAGGAAGGGTTCACCCAAATTTGTTTAAGTCTGTCATGATTTTCTCTTCCGCAAAACATCTTGGATAGCACTGGATCCTGTTGACTCTCATTGTATAGACAAAAAAAATCCTTTCTTTATCTTTTGTGTTTCGCAGGAGAAAGATAAACAGAACTTTTGGAACGACACGAATTCGTACGAATTTTACGATTGATTAAAAAAGTGGCTAATTAGTAACAATTCATACGACCTCACTCGTACGAATTAGTGCGATTTTGCTAAATCGTACATTTTTTACGAATTGGCCAATTCGTACAAATGACCTACCCCTTACCCCGCCCCTAAACCTAACCATCACGTGGGTATAGACAAATCGTACGAACACTTTTTAATCATTCGTCGAATTGGTCGTGAGATAGTGTTGGGGTGAACTATCGTTTTAACTTTGTGTTGCCACGTTCCTCTTTCTACTGTCATTGTGGGGCTATATTTTGCAAAGAATCTTGACGAGCAAGTTAGCTAAATTTACTTAACATGTTTATCGCTATTTACCTAAATAATAACACATACGATTATGCTGAGGTTTGTAACTATAAAAATAATGCAAAAAATTATCTATAGAAATGAACTGCACTTTCGTAATGTGTTGACTAAGCATTTGCTCCTGCGATGTCGTACGTTCGTAGAGTATCTTTCAGGTATACAATTATGGGGCATTCACGAAACTTGTAAGAACAGCCAACATGGCATGGGGGATCAGGGGGTTATGGGATTGCAGTAAGTGCTCTTTATATGGTCTCTCTGGGCTTATCCATGACCTTCTCTTTACCGCAGATCTGCTCTAAGCCTGGCAGGGGGTCGAACTTGATTTTGAACTATATGACTCTCGGCTCTTTGATTCCCCCATCTCTCTCTCTCTCCCTCCGTCTCTCTCAGGACTGTGTCCGGGATGATAAATAAATGTTTCGCTTTGTCTTGTCATCAATAATGCATTATTCCTTTAAGTGCTGATGTGAGCTCTTCCATTCTTTCTCTCCCTCTCTTATTCATTCAATTTATTCTATCCTTCAACTAAAGGTAGATGAGTGAACTAAGAGATTGAAACAGCGAAAATCACTTAAAGGCTATTGTGGATCGGCGTTTGGGGACGTGTGTGTTTACGTGCGTTGTACATCTCAGGGAGAGTGAGTTCAACAGGATTCTCTGGCATCTTCATATCAACTGTTGCTGCAGGGGTTTTGCTTGCTGTTTGCTTGAAATGTACTTTAACTTTTTACTACCTTAACACAGGTCCTCCCCATTCATTATATTTTTATGTCGTTTTGGTTTGAAATTCAGGGTTATAACAGGGAAAGAATCTGTAGTCCATACTAAATCTAGCCTATTACATTATTGAGCATTACTTTCAATCAAAATTCATCACATATAAAAGGAAAATAGAGAAAGAACGAGACGAATTCCTCTTTAGCCGAGAGATCACAACTATTTCAAAACGGTAAAATGGTGTTTTGTCAGGTAACCAAAGAATGTGCTTCATGTGGTAAATGTTAATCTAAATGAACAGGTTTTTAATAAAAAATATATTGTTTCAAGGAATGTGCCCTGCTCATTTAAATCAAGGCATTCCAAAAGGGTTTAAAAGCTCAATATTCAGCTCATATTTGCCAAAGCACTTATATTTATTATAAATATAATATCTTGGAAATGTGCTTAGGTGCTCTAATGGGTCCCAGCACCCTGCTTGAGAAACATTGCTCTGGTCTCTTGTGAACTTCTTGTGGTTATACTGGGGAGGCAAAAAATTTAAAAATTTTAGCCTGGTCCAACACCTTGCCTTATAGACTTCCATTGTGTTTGTGTGTTACTGTAAATTAAGGAATGTGATATGAAGAGTGTGCAAAAAGTGAATAGCACATAACAGGCACAATACCAGTATAAACATCAATATCTATGGGTACGATATGAGTCACATGACTAAACATGCATAATCATTTTCAAATACCTCTGTTTTCACAGTCACAGAGAGCTTTTTAAAAATGCCTTCTCGGCCAAAGCAGAGAGAAAAATATGCATTAGTGGACAAGACCTAATTAGATTTTTTCTGATTTATCAACGTTTTCTCTAGTCAAATAAAGTAGATTAACTACTGAATATTTCCGACTTTCATACTTCATATAGTCGTTAGCTGATATAAGCTTCCCAAAATTCTGATTTGGGATCTTTATGTTCCAGAAACAGGAAAGGAGAAAACAGATGGAAGGAGTGCTGGTGTTAAGGAGAGATGGGCGGAGCAAAGAGAGGGGCCCAGAAAGATGGAGAGATCAGGGGAAATATGGAATATGAAGGGGGGTGGGGGTGACCTAATTGTGGAAGGGCAAGGCAGGGTGACCGCCAGTAATCAGCTTACTGTAGCACTCCACTCCTCAATCTGGGACACTACCTCCCCCTGTATGCATGTGTGTGTGTTTTCAACCATCTCTAAGCGCATGTTGATCATGGGCTTGGTGCATTGTATGGAATATGACTTGTATCATATATTTTGATAAGAATTGACACTAAGGAAATACACTAAATATACTTTTGTATAAGAATGTGAATGTAAACACATCCATTCTGAAATGTAATTCATAGCACAATGCAAACCGGTGTTGCATGTTTGGCATTGCCACAAGGGGCACTATAGCAACTCCTCTTAGATTTTTTAGCCAAGTGGGTGCAATGCAATTTAAAAATACACATAAAGATTTATTTTAATTTTGACCTTGTAATGTTTAATTGAAATGTCATCGCTCTCATTTTCCAGTGAAACGACAGATTTCTTTCTTTTAATGTATGCCAGACTTCTCCAATCATTTAGTCAGCTTAAACCCCGCCCCTTTATTTAAATTGACCCCAATCTCGTATTCAGATCTGCCTCCATCCAATCAACAATCGATGAATAGAACCAAGTCCCCACCCTACTTTTTTTCAATAGTTTAATTTGGATGTATGTTGCAATGTGGGATATTCTTGGCGACGTCTGATTGACCATGAAAAGAAATAATTCGTTCACAATGGAGTTGTACCTTCCGCATATCATGTCTTACATTTATTTGTCTCAAATGTCTTGAGTAACCCAAAATAAGTTAAAAAGTCAGTTGTGTGCATGTTTCCATTTAACGAAATGCACTCTAAATGTTGCTTTATTTACAAAAAAAAAAATGAATATGTTCATCTCTATGTGTGATAAGCATATGCTCCGTGACATTGTGAAGTACAGTATGTGTGGATGGCTGTAGGCAGCATGAGACAGACTCCACTGGATCACTGTCACTCAGAAACAAACACGCAGGCGCTGATGGAACATCACAATGACACAGATCTGGACCTCTGTCTATTTCTCTTACCCCTGTCCTGTGTGTGTGTGTGTGCTCTCTCACATCAAATCAAAGGATGGCACATAAACTTTAGCCACCAGCCTTTCACCTCCCTTCCCCCCGCCACTGTCTCTCTCTCTGTCTGTGTGGATATGTGCCTGGTAGTGGCTGCTGCCACACTGCCTAATTGGGGCTGTCATAGGCTGTTACGTCCAGGGCAGAGAGAGAGAGAGAGAGAGAGGGATGAGGAATGTATGTCTCTCCTTTGTCGCCTCTTTCTTGGTTGCATGCTACAATTTGGCCGGGTTAGAGGGTCAAACAGGACACGAAATGTCAACAAGGACCATGACCTCTGGGGAAATACATTGTCACTAGCCATCATCAAGTGTACAGGGTTTCCAGTGACACAGAGGAACAAACAACACTCAATTTCACTAAGGATATATTGCACTCGCTGATAACATTGTTTATTTGAAACATGCTATCTGTGTTATTTTATCATCTAATTCACAACAGAAATTATGTGAAATTATTAATTTGATTTGATTCTTTTTTTTTCATGTATATACTGTACATAGATTTATATATAATTTATATTATATATAAACAATATTTTTTATATTTTTTATATATTTATATTTTTCTTAAGTATACATGCTTGTGCAGGTATATATATATATATATATATATACATACATACAAAATAATTACATATATTATGTATATTATGTACATATTTACATATATTATGTCAAACACAAACTTTTATTTCGGATGCGATTAATTGCGATTAATCGTTTGACAGCCCTAGTACAAATAAAAATTCACTTTTAAATAGGGCTGTGTATTGCAACGCATTCTCACCCCAAGGCGTCATCTTTGACCATGCTTCAATATTTGACGTTTTAGGCGCCCTTTAGCGTCACTTACATGACGCGATCCTACGGCGTCATCTAACTGACGCTAAAGGAAAGCGTCAGTTAAAGGACGCAGTTAGGTTTAGGTGTGGGGTGGGGGTAGGGTACACGCGATCCTAGGGCGTCATCTTACTGACGCTAAAGGGCGCCTAAAGCGTCAGATATTGAAGCATGTCCAAATGCTTCCCAAGGCGTCAGTTAAGTGACGCCTTGGGGGTGAGAATGGGCTGTGTATTGGTACAGATTTCCTGATTCAATTTAATTTTAATTCATATGTTATTGACTTGATTTGATTAGATCCAATTTGATTCGCTTCTGATGTTGGATTTTGATTGAATTCAATGCCCCATCTTGGATTCTGGTTCTGATTGCTAGGTTGTAGAGGATATAGCAAACTTCCATGATCTACAAAATGTACTGATATGTCAGTTTTAAATAAGACTCGGTATCGATACAGATTTCCTTATTTAATTTAATTTAAATTCACAAGATTATTGATTCGATTAAATTTGAGTTGATTCAGATTAATAGATTCCATTGATTCTGATTGTGTTAAATTTGATTTGGGATAAAGTTGGTTTGATTAATTTCTAATTTTATTTGGATATTTTTGCGCTTGCCGCTTAATGTTGCTTAAATATCAAATAAATTCTCTCTCTTTGAATAATGTAAGTTATAGTAGAGCAGTGTTTCAGACAATTTCAATCCTGTAACCTATCTTTAAGAACCGGGTCATTGGAGTCATTTATTCCTTGAATCAGGCTACACTATGTTTGTTTTTGCATCCCACGAGGACAACTCACTAGAAAGATGTTTCTTATCAATTGGTTAAAACAAGTTGTAATTCCCTTTCCTCCACCATTGAGATACATGCAAACACTTACTTACTTTTTTGGGGTTTAAATTCATTCCTTAGAAGAATTCTGCAGATTTCCTCACAAAATCAGTGCAGAAAATGTGAAAACAGTCTGTATAACCATCTAGGCCTGTAGATCTCCCACACACTTCATCTCTGTCAATCAAAATATATACTCAGTAGCATCTTTATGTAACATTTGAACAACAACAACACGAACTAGCATGCTAGCTCAAATGTACCACACACACAGAGGTTCTGTCAGCTCTTCTTGTAATCCCTCAGACAAATTACAAGATCTTCTTCTCCTCCTTTACTCGTTCTCCTTCTTCCAGCAGCAATTGGATTTGGATAAAGATGGCTTTTCCTTTTCTCCTCTGTTTTTGCTTCATTTGGCTAAAGACAGATTTGCCCAGGGAGATTACAGTCAGCGGAGGAGAGAAATCGCATTTGAGGAAAACCGTCTTTACTAACCCCAAACAACAATCCCCCAGTCCATCCCTCCCTCCCTCCCACCCACCCTTCCTTTCTTTTTCTTTCTATATGTGCAGCTTTTTTGCTCGGAGCAGGATGAGAGAAAAGCGAGATTGAGACCATAATCCTTTTTCGTAGTAAAGACACAAAGGGTCAGCAGCCGCTCTCTATCTCTGTCTGTATGTTTCTGAATAACCACTGGTCTGGCTGGCGTAGTTAGTGGCATTAGCGCCAAGGCTAACATTAGGGCTAAGGGCTGAATGGACTGGGAGTGTCAGAAGGCCTGGCTAAATGAGAGCTTAGCTGCTGCTCTTTGGCAGCTTAGAGTGTTAAGAAACTAGCCTGGATGTTGTCACCAGATGAGGCTTAAGCAGAGAAATGAAGTGGCCAGCGGCGAATCCGACACTTACAGTCTGAAGTACAACAGTGGCCGTACCATGCTACAGTGATGATATCATAGAGGTGACATCATAATATTCAATATAAACCCAAGTATTGAATGATTACAGTGTCATGGGAATAGCATGGTACATATCCAAAAGAAACATGGTGTTTCCAAAAACCAAGGTGCAGCATTGATACATACTGTGGTACTGATCGTCATGGTATTACCATGGTACATGTCTCAAAACCTTCATATTACCATGGTGTATGTCCTTCTTGTTCAAAAAAATCTTGCTACACGACCATACATAGTATTTTTATGTACTATGGTACTTAATGCTTCTAAACCCCATAGTACCTGTCCAAAAAAAAATGGTATTATGTCCAAAATACATGAAATTACCATTGTACATGAAGCAGTGTGGTAAGATCACTTTTATTTGAATGAATGAATTATAGCGTTTATTTGAATCATCGAGAGAGAAAGAGAAATGTTAAAAGAGTGCTTGAATTTCTGCGTCTGTGCGCGGTCTCTCACTACAAATAATGAAGCTGTGTGTTTATTTCCTTTAAAAACAGTGATGTTGTTACCCCCTCGACTTGGAACTACCTGTGCATTAAACGGTTTTATTGCACACCTTCCATCCAATCAGAATAGCTTGTTTCACATGACGTCACGCCACTGCGTTGCCATGGCGCGAAATGCAAATGGAGGGCAGGAAGTGATTTGCTGTATTTAGAAAGCACTATAACAAACTCAAAATGCCTCTGTTTTGAGTCATTTACTTGAATCGATCAAACCACAAGGAGTTTTTATCGTGTACCAAAAGTTGTTGTTCATAAGGGGGGGAAATGCAAGAAATTGATCGAACAACTCTGGAAAAACAGCTTGCAAACCTACGTCTGCGGTCGGGAGGAGCCGAAGGAGAAAATGCCCATGTGTATAACATTAGTGATCACTTTGCCAAAGGTGAACAACTTAAAATATGCTCATTTTACCACTCCCCCAGAGATAAACAGTTGGGTTTTACCGTTTTCAAATCCATTCAGCCGATTTTCAAGATATTTAGACGAATCAGTAACCAGACAGTTTCTGGTCTCATTGACTTCCATAGTAGGAAAAATATATACTATGGAAGTCAATGAGACCAGAAACTGTCTGGTTACCGATATTCTTCTAAATATCAAAAAAATCGGCTGAATACATTCGAAAAAGGTAAAACCCAACTGTTTAACTCTGGGGGAGTGGTAAAATGAGCCTATTTCCAAAAAAAGTGGAGTATCCCTTTAAGTGACTGTTTGTGTAACGTGTAACGTTTCCGAACTTTGTAAAGTCAAAGTATGTCTGTAAGACGAGGTAGTTGCTGATATCTACCGCCTCGATGGCAGGAAAATATTTCGATTCAGTTGAAAAATCGCTCCTCTTCATAACGTAAGGATCACCTCCAACATATGTTTAAGTTTTTTGTTTATTTCTTTCTCTTGTAATAGCGTGTGAAGTAGTACAGTACGGACTTTCCTCCATCTCGTCCGCTCCCTGACCTCCATCTGAATTCCGCGCGTCATTATAATCACGTGACTGAAACCCGGCTATTGAGTATTCAGAGAGACCATGGTATAATATTGTTTAATCATAGAACATACGTGTTTCCACGTGTTTGGTCCATGACTCGTCCCAATCAAGAGTTGTGTGGCCTATAATGTTTGCTGTGTGTGTGGGTTGGTGGGCAGACATTGAATAATTAAACAATGCGGGCGGCAGAAGGTCTTTAACCCTGAACCTCAAGACAACACAACCAATCAATAATGCAGCTAGAAGACATGATACAGACGTACTCAATACCACACTGGCACTCAGCTTTTATCTCTGCATACTGTGCATTATGTCTATTCTTTCTTAGCTCCTCTGGTACAACATGAAGGTTACAGGTTTGATAAATGCACGTTTCTTCTGCCAAATGAATGTAAATGTTCTTTTTCAGCACTTTTGAGTGTAATGCATGCGTTATAATTAAGGTTTTCATGAGGGAGAATTCTTTGCGGAGGATCTTATTCTTGGAGAAAAAGAAAGTATATGTTTGGTGTGTGTGTGAGCACGTCCCACGTGGTGCGGTTGTCAGGCTGAGACAGGCCGCCGTGTGCTGGGCGGCTGCATGTGTGTGTGTGTGTGTGTGTGTAGTTGTCAGGCCGCTCTGTGCAGTGTGTGCCACCAGCGCGGGTAATGGGGATGGACCTGTCAGCTCACTTAATGCAGCTAATGTGTGCTAGAGCCGGGGGATATGAATCCACACACACACACACACACACACAGTGCTCCCCTCTCCTCGCCTCGTCACTGCTCTGTCAAATTCTTTCGCTTCCTCTAGCCTATGCCTATTTATTTCCCTCTTATACCTTCTTTCTTTCTCTCTACACTTCTCACTGTAAAACAAAATTGTTCAGTATGTGTAGTACTTAAAAAATGAAGACGACAGTTTTCAAGTTGAGTTCATTTATGGATAAATGTCTCATAATCTGCCAAACTTGAGCATTTCATACTTATTTGAATTTTTTAAAAGTCATCATGAAATCTTAAATTGACAGTTCTTTCATTCGTTCATTTTTTTTTTAATAAATGGGCTTGTAATCTTTAATCAAATTAACTTAACCCTCCCTCTTGCAGCGGCATCTTTTCTCTTCTCTTATCTGATGTGTTTACAGGAGCGAGGGTCACAATTTTTCCTGTTCAGGAAACATTTTGAGGAAACTAGTCTTCAAGAATAGACTAACTTCTGTTACATGCTAACTTTTAATTGTAAACATAAACTTCTCTGTTTCCACCGCTCACAAAATTGAGCTTTGCCACATTGAAATTTCCTTGTCTGTACATTGTTAACCCTGGATTGATGTTCTCATCTACATATTTATGAGGTCAGTATATTGAATACAGATTACTTAAAGGGATACTCCACTTTTTTTGGAAATAGGCTCATTTTTCAACTCCCCCAGAGTTAAACAGTTGAGTTTCACCGTTTTCAAATCCATTCAGCCAATTTTCTGATATTTAGAAGAATATCAGTAACCAGACAGTAACTGGTCTCATTGACTTCCATAGTAGGAAAAAAAAATATATATATACCATGGGTCGACCCCGGGTTAAATAGTCTGAATATAAACACTTTTATAGGCGTACCGTAGTCAAAAACACTGTTTGAGGAAAATGGATTCATGATGTAGCCTACTCATTCATTTTGAACATAAGGTACGGACTAGCCTGGTTCAACCAGACTCTAGTTCATTTCATTTCCACATAGAGTCTGGAACCGCTCCATTGAGAAACGTTTCCTTCCTTGTAGGCGGGTTCACTATTAAAGTTCAAATCTATTGGATCTGCCCAAAGTCACTCACGATCTGCCATAGCCAATCGCTAACGGGGTGTCGTGAGTGACGTATGTCACGCGCCGAAATGGCTGGAAACAACAAGTCCGAATGATCAGAGGATTATGTTTACAATAGGATTTCAGTCAACGAGCGCCGCAGGTTTTGTTAATCTAGGAACAATTATTAATTCGAAATGTATATTTGACACGAAGGACAGTGATATATTCATTCAACGGTGGAAGCTGTGTCTAATCATTACAAATACGCCGCTGCGGTCGTTTTCTGATCTGCCGCAAATTCTGTAGCAGCTACAGTGAATGATCAGTCTTGTCTCTATCTGCAGATGTGTAATAAACAACAATTTTTCATATTACGTCATATTGTTTCTTAATTACCTTAATTATGGCCTTCAAAGTATGTGTTTGTACATTTTTATGTGGCATTTAGTTTTTTTTAGTAAAACAAATCAACCATTGCCATCTAAAACTGAAAATCAAATATCTTCAAAGTATGGTTTTTCACATTTTTATTTATGACAATTATTTTGAAAAAATCACAACCAATTTGTATGATTTCCAATATGTAAAACTGACACACCAACCTCCTGCACGAGTGCACAAAAGGGGCTCAAATTGTTCTATTCATCACAAGAATCAGTAAATATACAGTTGGGAATATGAGCGACTGACATGACTCCTGAGCGGATCTTCAACAATAGTTTAGCAGCCAGGACTCGGGGCTTCCGAACACCAGGCTAAACCGTCCGTCCAAAATGTCACGATCATCGTGCACGAGCTGCCCAGCACAAACCTCCAACCTTTCTGCCTCCTTCACTTGGTCCTCAGTTGTGCAACAAGAGGTGAGACGATAACAATCCGGCTTTAAATTCTGTATATTCGGCAGTTTCTTTTCCAACAACAGACCGAATAGCTTCTCACGTCTTTCTCCGCTGCCATTACTGAACTCAAACTGACGCGCTTACATCAACGTCATCTTTCTCAGCCACTCCCTCTATTCGCTGATTGGTCCTACAAAAAATTGATTTCTGGAAACCTAAGGATATGGAGCGATCCCAGACGCAGTACTGAAGTAAAATGAAATTGAGCGGAAGTGCGTAGGAGGGCGCAGCCAGGCTAGGTACGGACTGCAGCAGCTGATACAACGCCGTTCTGTTTCGCGAGCGTCCACTCGCACATATGCGACCATATGAAATTTTAATTCGCACATTCTCAAAAAATGGTCGCATTTGCAACCAATTTGGTCGTAGTCTGGAATCCTGTGTGTTCCTGAAAGTGTAGCTTCTTCTTCCTGTCATCACTTCCCCTCTGTCTTCATGCTATTTTTATGCGGGCACACTAAACTCTCGGGTCCTCAGTATGCTAGAGTGCGGATAGGTCAGATATCTTGCCCTTCAGGAGAGGTCCCGGTGCTCTGGTAATGATTATCTGTTGACAAATGTGATGAATGCTGGAAGTGCCTGAACCCAAACAACCGTGAGGAAGAATGCGAGAGAAAAATCCAATATGTCCAAGGAGAGAAACCTCATAAAGAAGGAGTGGCATGTGGAGATGGAGATATTCCCTCTGCCTCCCCTCCCTCCATCTCTCCCGCCTTTTTTCCACGCCTGTCGCTCTGATGAATATCATCCATGTTCAGATCCACTGCAATCTTTCTTTCCTTCATGCCCTGCTGCATCACCTGACCTCACCTCCAACTGTTCATTGTCCATCCATTCGCCATTGTTAGAGTTGTAAACTCAATCAGTGACCACGATTTTGCCAATTAAGACATGTGGATCAGCCTTCCTGTGAATGAAAAATCAGCCATGTCAGCCCAAACTAATTATAATAACTACTAAATTAGAGAAAAATGAGGCAGCTCAGGAAATTATGTGTCAGTGTTGATGTGATATTTACTAAAATATAAACTTTTAATCTTGTTTCAACACTTGTGTGCAGAAAACCACATAATGACCTCAAGAAAAGAAAAAGATTTAGAATATTTATGCAGTCTATTAAGTGATGCATTACTGCAGCAGACAAGTGCATGCAATCTGTTCGAGAATGGAAACACTCTTATTAATGAGCTTTTAACATTTCTAGCTGGGTTGCCAGGTTTGCATAACAAAACCAGCCCAATTGCTTTTCAAAGCCTGCCCAAAATTGTCACAATAATAATAAAAAAGTACCTGAAATGTTGGTGTAAATATAGTTGATAAAAATTTTGTTCATGCACCAACCCGAGCCCAAAGGCTATCCATATCCCTCAGCAAAACCCTAATATCGAATTGGTTGATGTTGATCCAAAAACGCATCCTACTTGGCAAAATCGCAGTCTTTTAGTTCAAGCATATGCTGTATCACGGATGCCATTTTAGCTTGTCTCACACCAGCATCTCACAACAGACCTCATAGCAAACCATCCCAGTTCTGTCTTCAATCTGGCTCTAAACTAACAGAATGCTTTAAGAAAAAGCTCAAAAAGCTGATAACGATAGTATGGCTTTACTTGTGTTCTGACAGTACGGTGATCAAGAGAGATGTGTTACACTACACTCGTTGTTATAGTTAGGTTTCCTCTAATTTATGCCTATTCACAGCTCTCACCTGCTAAGGCAGAAATGTTGTAATCAGCGCATAAAAAGGAGATTGGCCTCCAGTTCTGAAAGGATTTTTGATTAGGGCTGTTATGCGACATGGTGTTGCCAGAGAAACGCATCATCAGACAGGCCGTGAACGCTTGAAAGGGGCTCACATGCAAACCATCAACACTCGGCTGCTTAACAGACACAACTATCAATGCGCTCATCGCAGCTCAACTTCTGTTCTCAAAATTGTGGATTTAGTCAAGTGGGTTTATTTTCTGCAATCTCAGCAGAAATTGAATAAAGAAATAAATGTTCAAACTGAAGGCTAAAAGACCAATGCATTACCAGGGCAATTCGTAACGAGTTTGTTTTGGCTAATTGGTTGTACAGTAATTGGTAATTGGTATGTAGATAGTAGATGGTTGGAATTTGAATTTGAATTTGGTTTGGGATTTAGTTTTTTTGTTTTGGGGATCCCAAAACATGAACTGGCGTCACTGGAAACAATCCAGCTGCATGTTTTCCAATGGCATTGTTCTTCTCAAGTGAATGCACTTAGCTGTTCTTGGACGGTCATGCATGTGTTTGCTGAACTGATTTTTAAATGGATAGTCTATGCATTTTGAATGCTACGCATTTTGCTTCTTGTGGAGCAAGTGATTTTTGTATTTAAGTGTGTGTGGTGTGTGAGTATGTTTGCATCCCAGTAAAGGGATGGAGGACACACATTAGCTGTGCCATAGCAGATGTCACCAGGCACATGGTGCATGGCTCATAAATTATAAAGTCACCCCTTTCTCCATCCCCCATTACATTTTCCTCATCTCATCTCTTTCCCCTTTTTTCACTCCTCCATCTCCCCTCCTCAAATCTCTTCTTCTCGCTGTTACTTGCCACCAGGGTCATGTTAATTTGCCTGTTGGTCTAGTGTTCAGGTTTCTTAGAGTACACTAAAAATGAATATGCTATATCTGATCAATAAAATTGTGACAACAGATTTCAAGCAATATTATTAGTTAAATTTAACTTAAATTGGAAGTGAGTAATAATTAATCTAATTAATTCCTTTTACGTTAACCATTTAAAATTAGTCAAATTTACACAAAAAATAAACAAAAATATCTGAATAACAGATAGATGTCAAAGATGAATGAATAACTCTTTATTTTATTTTGCCAATAGTGAAGCCGTATCGCTGAAGGAGAAAACCATAATTGTAAGTCACCATTATGGTGATCAATGTTTGTTTTAGTTGGGCTCTTGAGCCTTAAGTCATTCACTTTAAGTTTTGTTTGCCTGATATTACAGTCAGTCAGAGTTATAACAGTCAGATAAACAAATAGAAAAGGTTATCTGATGGTGTTGGTTATGTTTTAATGTTTTTTCACAATCATTTGACTGGTTAACTTTTAAGGAATTAATTTGATCAATTATTACTTAATTCTAATTTGTTAAATTTAATTAATAATATTGCTTGTAATCTGTTGCCACAATTTTATTGCTTAGATATAGCATATTAATTTTTACAGTGCACGTTTTTTATGTTGACTGCTATTTTGCACACTTTCCGTCCTAAATAATAAAAATAAAAATGCTTTATTTTTTAATTTGTATTATACAGCACTTGGTTGGTCAATTTAGACATTAAGTGTTCATATATTTTGATGAACTATATATTTTACTGTTTTCTATGGAAAACGTAACATGGATTTTTTTGTACACTACCGTTTAAAAGTTTGGGTTTGGTCATATTTTTCATGTTTTAAAAGTCTCTCATGCTCACCAAGGCTGCATTTATTTGATTAATAATAAATATTGTTACAATTTAAAATGACTTTTTTTTTTAAATATAACGTAAATGAATAAACAAATCTTAGAAAAAAATAACAATGTACCAACATTCCCTCACAGTCTTTACCTCTGCATAAAGCTAAATATAGCTGCAGAGAGACTTTTACCTGAATGTCAGTGCTTTTATTTTTTATTTTCCACATGACTTCTTTCTCTATCTTTCTCCCCATCATCTTCTGTTGCTGTTTTTCTTTGCGGAAGCTTTAGCCAAGCTGCAAATAAATATGATTGGCCTTTAAAAATAAGTTTCTGAAAACAAAAGGAGAGATCTTTGGATGATGGTCGCAAAAGATCGAACTTGAATCATGAATCTGCTATCACTGTTATTTTAAATGTATATGGCAGAGTTTTTGGGTTTAAAGTATGGATAAGTCCTCTTCAATAAGTAATTTTTGGAAGAAAAAAAAAAAAGTAAAATTCCCCATGGAGTAACTGTCAAGAAAAAATCTTCTGCATATTAAAGTAGTTATGAAGTAGTCACATGATGTATATGTAAAGTTATGATTTATAAGCTCCCCTTTCTTTCCTCCTTTAATTCTTTGATTCTTTCTTTATCTTTCTTGTGTTCTCTCTGTCCCCTCCCCCTGTGTTGTATGCTGTTTACTGATTATAGTGGCATTGGTTAAATTGGGGCACAGCATGAGGCATCGATGCAGAAGAGACAGTGATGCAGACAGGATTCTGCCACACTGACTTTCTCTCTCTCTCTCACACACACACACACACACACACACACACGCACGTGCACACACTGTTCTGCTCTTTCTCTCTCTCTGTGTCATGTGCAATCTCTTGGCCCCTGAGCTTTAGCTGAAGGGACACCAAGTGCCACACTACAACATCTGTCGCCAGAGTGCCTAACACACATACACTCCCTTTGTCTTTTTTTTTTTTTTTTTCCTTTACTATCTTTTGATACAGTGGCCCCAAAAAGTTGTGGCCCGTGTTCTCACAGTTGTGAAAAACCTGGTAATATTTAGGAATTTAAATTTATTTATTTTTTTCAGTCCTGGAAAAGTCATGGTAGTTAATAAATTCTGAAAAGTCATGACATTTTCTGTAGTGAATAATATACATTATACTGTACATTAGTTGCTTTAATTTTTATTGAATTAAATAGTTTTGCCTTCATCAAAAAGGTTAGGAAACATAATAATGTACAAATGTCATTACTTTAGGTAACAACAAAACCAAAGCTAGTGCCATTTATTGTAACAAAATGTTTTTGTGTGTGTGTTTTTTACTGTATTTGGACAGACTTTTCAAATAAAATAAAAAAATTACAAAATGAAGTTGGTTAGCTTTCATTAATATATAACAACTACTACTATTACTACTACTATTATTATTATTATATCCTTTAAAACTTTTTTATTGTTAATAACATGAACCATGTGTAAACTATCATAAACTAAAATTACCTTGAGACCAGAAAAATTACTAAAAAAAAAATTACATTGAGACCAGAAAATCTCATGTAATTTGTTTGCAATGTCAATTTTTATTAATTATGTTTGATATAAGTGTCTGAAAACTTTTTTTAGGCTGGTGTTTGTGGAAGAATGCACAAAAGCAAATGTGAAAAAGCAGTCATATGCCTGTTTAGATGTTAAACTTAATTTAAAATATCTTTTAAATCTTACATGAAAAGGAAAAAAAAAAATGAAAATCAGCAAACGTAATCACAAACATAAGGAAGAAGCAGTGCAGTTCTCCGTGAGTGATGTTTTGGCGCTCTCGCCTCAGTGTAGGAGTCACAGCCAGGCCAAACTTTCCTTGGCGAGACTCTGTATTGATTTGTGTGGGAATGGCCAGTGTGTAATGTGTGTATGTGCGTGTGTGTTTATGCCTTGCATTCTGCACATTCAGCCTACAGATTTAAGTCAACCTCACCGACAATTCCTACATCAATCATTGTCTGTTACACACATGCACCTTGCAGCTTAATCTCGTCTTGAGTGCAACAGGCCTGGTTAGTTTATTAATAATTGCTTTTCTGGCAAGATATTCAACAGCAAACACAAATGCGTTTTTTTTTTGTTTGTTTGTTTGTTTGTTTTTTTTTTTGCTTTTGCCTGGTTTGCTCGTTTTGTTTTTTCCTCCAGACTGCAGATAATCTGCTCATGTTTGGTAGTGTTAGTTCTCTTTGGTGATGTTCATTAGATATGAATTCCTTATTTCTGCTTCTTAAGGCCGTGTCCGTATCAATTATCAATGAGCCTTAATTATTAAACGAGGAGACTCACAAAAGGACTGCAAATGTGTTTGGATGTTGTCAAATGCTTTTACGTGTGTGTTTGAATTCAATGGTTTCTCCAAGATAACAACAACATTAAATGAAGAGAAAAAAGAGAGGTTTCTGTCGAAGGAACCTCACATGTCACCTCTACACTTCAAAATAAATAAAGGTACTTTATTCACTCTTAGAAGAAATGGTTCAATTTAGAACCAGAAATGGTTCCATCCCCCGCTTCATATATGGAACTCCAAAATGGTTCTATATAGAACCATTTTTTTTTGGTAAAAGGTTCTATTGGCCAAGTATGGAACCCCAGGGTTCTGTATAGAACCCAGAGGAACCCTTCACTCTTAGAAGAAATGGTTCTATTTAGAACCAGAAATGGTTCCATCCCCCGCTTCATATATGGAACTCTAAAATGGTTCTATATAGAACCATTTTTTTTTTTGGTAAAAGGTTCTATTGGCCAAGTATGGAACCCCAGGGTTCTATATAGAACCCAGAGGAACCCTTCACTATTAGAAGAAATGGTTCTATTTAGAACCAGAAATGGTTCCATCCCCCGCTTCATATATATGGAACTCCAAAATGGTTCTATATAGAACCTTTTTTTTTGGTAAAAGGTTCTATTGGCCAAGTATGGAACCCCAGGGTTCTATATAGAACCCAGAGGAACCTTTTCTTCTAAGAGTGTTGGTATTGATGGTTCCATAAAGAACATTTAAGATCCATGGAAACTACCCATTGTACATATGATTGTTTATAGAGGAAACGTTTCTTGTTTCAAATTGTCAAAATGTTCTTCACAACAAGATTAAATGGTAAAAGATTCGTTAGGGAACACAAAAATGGTTATTCTATGGCATCGCTGTTACCCTTTCAAAAAAGACCTCAAACTGTGCTCAAAATATTTGGAGACCTCTAACTGAGACCTATATAAAAGAGCAACCTACAGGGATGGATAATACAATTTCGCACATTAAAACATCTTATCTCAGTTTCATTCTCTCCGTCTTTTTTCCTAGTCCTGTTAAGGCCTCTCTTGTTGTCCTTTCCCTTCATTCTTTGCTCCTTTCTTTCACATTGCGCCCCTTGAATATTTATTCTAATTAAGATGCGGAGAGGGAGAGAAAGAGGCTTTAACCAGCACAGGCAAAGAGAGAGAATTAATATATATATATGTATATACATTCTAAGTGTGTGTGTGGTGTGTGTGTGTTGACTTATTATTTTCAGACATAAGCGGTGGTTGAGGTTGAACATGGGTTTCACAATTTCCCACTGTAGGAAACTAAGAGAGAGAGGGATAGGAGGAGGAGGGAAAAGAGCGGCAGCTGGCATTTGACGGTGAAGCATGCCTTTTTAATGAGCATATTAGTCCTCCACAAACCCACTCTCCTCCAACCATTGCACAGAGAGAGAGAGAGAGATAGAGGGGAGGGAATGTGAGAAGGGTGTGGTGGAAAATAATATAGTGAAGTGAAGGGTCAAGAGGTGGAAGACTGTTGGAAATGAGGAGGGATTGGAAAAAGGAGAAAATAAGAGAATACCCAAAATTTACCTGTAGAATGAAGAATCACTGAAATCACTTTAATATTTGAAATGACGTGGGGGTACGTAGAAATTTTGGGGTGAAATTGTCTGAAATCTCCCATACAGGTACTTTTCTTGAAAAGTAAGATGTTCTCGGAACCATACACAGTTGCGACCTCCAACGTCATGGAGAGGTGGAGACCTGTAATGCTGTAACTTCATGAGCCAGATTTTAGATATGACAAACATGCTCACAACCTTGCATCAAGCATCTCAGACACAACGTTTGTATTGTCATTGAGAGCCTGCAAGGTGTCAGGTGTCTTATCAAAATATGCTTCTATTATTACAAGACACTTCAGGCTGCTTGTTCTCTCTGCTTTGAATGTGAATAGAGCTGAAATGAAGGAGAGATATCATTCATAAATGTAGATGGTGAAAGGGGGGCCACTGAAGGAATGAGTGGCTATTGTTGAAGGGTGTAGATGTCCTATTGTCAGGCGCTGAGTAATTCTTTAGCGACCAAGAGAAAGCAGAAGAAAAGAAATGATGGTGGCGGTGAGAGGTGGAGCAGAAGAAAGTGGTATTGATTCTGCCGGAGCTCTGTTCATTCCCATTCATGCCCCAGTCAGATACTTCAGTTAATACAGGCCTTAAGATTTATCAGGATGGGTGTTTTATTGCAGTTCAATCTTAATTACTTCCTCAACAACGCACAGGCCTCACTCTGGGCAAATGTTCATTAATGTGCATGGCTACACTGCAGTGTGTGTTAATTTTGTGTGTTTGCAGATGTGAAGAGATAGATAGATAGATAGATAGATAGATAGATAGATAGATAGATAGATGGATGGATGGATGGATGGATGGATGGATGGATGGATGGATGGATGGATGGATGGATGGATGGATGGATGGATGGATGGATGGATGGATGGATGGATGGATGGATGGATGGATGGATGGATGGATGGATGGATGGACAGACAGGCCTAGATGAGATGGATGGATGGATGATGGATAGGTAGGCCTAGATTAGATAGATAGATAGATAGATAGATAGATAGATAGATAGATAGATAGATAGATAGATAGATAGATAGATAGATAGATAGATAGATGGATGGATGGATGGATGAATGGATGGATGGATGGATGGATGGATGGATGGATGGATGGGTAGGCCTAGATAGATAGATAGATAGATAGATAGATAGATAGATAGATAGATAGATAGATAGATAGATGGATGGATGGATGGATGGATGGATGGATGGATGGATGGATGGATGGATGGATGGATGGATGGATGGATGGATGGATGGATGGATGGATGATGGATAGGTAGGCCTAGATTAGATAGATAGATAGATAGATAGATAGATGGATGGATGGATGGATGGATGGATGGATGGATGGATGGATGGATGGATGGATGGATGGATGGATGGATGGGTGGATGGATGGATGGATGGATGGGTAGGCCTAGATAGATAGATAGATAGATAGATAGATAGGCCTGGATGGATGGATGGATGGATGGGCAGATAGATAGGCCTAGATGGATGGATGGGTGGATGGATCTTTCCTCTTGAATGACTTAGCAGGTAGCTGTTTTTCCCCCTCTGCAGTTAGTTTGTGTCACTGTTGCTGGGCTGGGTTTTGCGGCCATGTACCATATGTCACATTACTATTTAATTTGTTCTGTGCGTATCCACAGCGACCCTTTGGGCATCTCCATGGCCTGGTGTAACATGACGTGGCATTGGCAGGTTAGGATTTGTGCGGTCACGGTGTTGTATTTTGTTGGCGTGTTCCTCTGTTCTGTTGTTTCTATGTAAAAGGGATTGCGTCGTGAGCAGCCGCACTTTCTGAAACTGTCCAAGGTGCTGAACTGGAGCAGCTGTGTTGATAAACTACTAGCAGTTCTGAAGTCGTGATTGTGTAATGGTGCTGTCCGTGGTGCTGAAATCATAGTCTCTCCTCACATGGCTCATCTCTGTGAAGGTACCCTGACCATCTCCTGTTTCCGCAAATTCAAGCCTTCATTCTTCATGAATCAGGCTCAAGACAGATTTGAAGGTTACATCGCAGTTTATAAGTCACCAAAAAGCAATTAGATAGTGTAACCCCACCCCTAGCCAGTCATACACAATTATTTACACTCCTTTTTTGGTGGTGTATGCATGTGTAATTATGTATGTGTGAACAGCACTGATATCAAAAGCAAATTAGGTTTATCGGGGTGACTCCGTTCCGACCTTGGCGATGCAGTGATGGCAGAATTTTTGATCGTACACACACTCTCACACACAAGTTGTGGCCAGAAGAACACATGTTTATAGTTGAACTCTCCACACTCAGCAATGTTTTATGCCTGCCCCCCGTGTCCTGTCATTAGGACGAACCAGGACGGAGTAGGCACTCGGATGAATACTAACATGCATGCATGGATTACATGGGGGACATCTGGCTCTTTATTTGACATTTTGACCTTTCTGATTCTCAGAAAGTGAATTCAAAAGTCTTAGTATTTGATGTAAGCTTCTACTAAGGATTTGTTGTGTTTCACATTAAAACAATTGGGTATTGTTTTATGTTATCAGTGCAGTAAAATTGAAGGATTTATAGGTGACTTCTCGGAGATGTACATATTCCACTATAGATCATAGGTCTTCAAGTCACAATCCAGATCAGCAGCCCTAAAACTGCCACAGACACACTTAATACCCTTGAGAAACATTTTGTTTGTGTCTGTTTTCAAAGAATGCATTTTGTGTTACACACAGACTTGCATGAACACACATTGTCAGGACAGAGAATGTGGGACAACTTATATCAGATAGCTAACAAAACGCGTCGCGACGCCGCGACACACGATAAAATGCATCTTTTCCATGTTAATCAGAGTTTTTGTCCTAACCAGACGCGACGGCGACACGCGAAGTTTCTAATTTAGAAACGGTTCCTATTTCTGCGACGTCAGATTCGCCCACACAGAGATATTACACTGGTTATGAGTACACATTATTTTTATTTTTAGTTAAAAATAGGTCACTGTGCCACAAGCGATAACAGATAATTTACCTCAGATTTTAAAAGCATATAATATAGCGTTAAAAATTAATTCTATGCTAACATACAACTGTACTTCATAACAAAATTAGTCAATGAGTATATTTTGTTAATGTTTTGATTTTTAATAATGTTATTTATGTCCTTATGATTTGCGCTTTCACAGAGAGACTCCGCCCACACGCTGTTCTGAATGGCTGTGATTTTTGATTGATGTATGGCGTCTCACAGTCGCGTCGCATCTAGTGTGGACAGACAAACTTGCTGTCGCTGGAATTTTACCGCGTCGCGTGTAGTTAGGACACGGTGTAAAGTTTTAGATAGAAGGAAAGAGTTTTTAAAAGAGAGGCTGCATTCAGTGTTTGGAATTGACATATACATACAGATGTGAGTCACAAAATATCCTGTTAACACAAAGGCAACAATATGTCTCAAACACTATATCTATAATTGGAAGTCAAGGATTCTATTTGGGGAGACGTCCATAAAGCGGCAAAGTCTTAAAACAGATGACATGACAAGACCAACTGCAGCCAGGGTCAGATCTCAAAACTGATGGGAGTAGCTCTTGTGGAAGACAGTGACTGGATATAAAACCTTCGAATGGCATACAACTGGTATATACGTCTCTATAAGGGCCTGTTCTCATATCGCGTCTTTTGCGCGCTCAAGTTCGTTATTTCAAATGTAGGCGCGCGCTCATTTTTTCCAAGTGTGTCTGCGCCACATTGAGATAAAAACATCTCAACTTTTCAGAATGCCGCAAGCGCACCAAAAGGCCACACTAGGTCACGTGACGAACCAACCGGAGCACAACCGGCCTAGCGCTTTGGAAAAAGGAGACTGCGGCGCACCCAGCGTTTTCTACATGTTTTAGGCGCTGTATGTGAATCCGGCCTAAGACTGTATGATATAAGAATGTTGCTCAGTCTGTTTCCGTCCATACAACAGCGCTCCCCCGAAAAAAAAACGTCTTCTTAAAGGGGACATATCATGCAAAATCCACTTTTTTAGCCCTTAAATGCATTTTGTTGTATATTTGGAGTGTTTATAAGTACAGAAAAGATTAAATTATTCTCTTCAGGTGCTTCGTTTATATCTTTATATTCTGTTTTGTTCGTATTTTTCAACCTGTTCCGATTTTTCTGTTCTCTATTACGTTTTTTTAACTATCACGTCACCGTATTTGCAGCAGAACTGACAGTAGACATTGACTACTGGCCCAACACTTCGAGCAATCCGCCATTAATATTTGTCGCTCCGATTTTGTAGTCCGAGCTCAATGATGCAGAAGTTACGAGAGGGCAAGTCAAAATGTTCGGTTGTTGGATGTACGTTAGTGACCTGAAGCACTTCAAGGATTCCCACTTCAACAACCTCAAAAGGGTTTGCCGATCAACTTCGTCTGAATGAGGGTAAATTCCTTCTATCATTTAGCTGCTGTGTTTTCTGATGCTTTTCTACACGTAAGTTATTATATTATTATTAATACAGATTTTTAGTGGTAAGATTGGACTGTAGTCTTTTATCTTGTCAGTGTGCTTGTTTTAACAAGAGAAATAGTCGACTTTCACTAATAACACAACTTAACGTCACATACCCCTGCATCCATATGAAGAAGTGGTTGTTCTGCAGGTTCGTCGTCGTCTTTTTCAAACCGCTCGCTCTGGCTCGAATATGTAAGGCTTGATGGACAAGTCTTCCGTTGTTGACATTTTGTTAACGAGTGACTAAAAATGTTCTTCGAAGCTATCGTATATCTCTTATCAAACTACAATAATGGCCGAACGCGGGGAGTTGAACCGAGTGTGAACCATGGTGTAAACTCAGCGACCTGGAGAGCGGGCGGGAAAAGGCGCAACTCCATTTTATTTAAAGGGGCCGCTTTTAAACGGGTCGCTCACAGACGCACATCAGAAAAGGGGCCTGTGGAGCTATAATAATGAGGAATTCAGACCCAAGCATTGCAGTTATGCTTTATATAGACCACAAATGTATGATTTATAAGTAAAAATGAATGATTTAAAAGCATGATATGTACCCTTTAAAATGTACAAATGTGAGTTTGGTTATAGAATGCTGATACCACTCAACCGTAAATACCTGAACCGTGTGAACACAACTCTATTAAGGATTGAAATACAGGACTGACAATCGTATTCGTCTGCTGTGTGAACATGGCCATAGAGATCACCCACACAGATGTAATTGAGGTTCTCAAGAAGAGTGAGCCGGAACGTTGGAGTATGGAGACGAGGAGCAGCGGGAGCCAGTGCAACTACAGTACAGAACACAGGCTGAAGTTGGACAAGAGTGGGTGGGAAGGAAAGAGTGACAGCAGGGAAGTGGAAGAAGTAGGTGCAGGGAAAGGCTCAATAAATGTGTGGTGCATTGGTTGAAGAAATCTGCTTCCTTATCTAAATGTAACTGCAAGTTCTTAGAACACTATATGTGAATATAATCAGAGCTATAGGGGTTTGGGCATGACATGCAGTGGAGCATCTGCAACCCCTTCGGTCGTGACTATATTCATAATGTAGCACACCTGTAGCGCCTTACTGCATTGCTAAAATGATCCCCTCACAACATAAATAAATTAAGGGCACATCTGAAAATTATTTAAGTGCTGCCCTTCCACTAGAAGATACACAGCAGTCCTTGATATGTAAACTACAGCTCAAGCCTCTCTACACTCAAATCCATTCCAAATCCAAGTTCCAAAGCTTCCGATGTTTTGACCAATCAACATCCATGTTCAAAACTGTCCATTGTATTATAATTGAGCTTGACACTTGACTATACATATATCCAGCATAAGGGTCTATCAGGTGTATAAAGGATGCTTTGTTGTAAGACAAGGACAGGAGAGCTGAAAACACCATATCGTGTCAAGGAAGATTTGGTTGACGCTTTCTTTCAAAATCAGCAGTGCAGTGCGTTTTTTGAGAAAAAAAAAAATAGAGTCGACAGTAGAATTTTTTTTTTTTTCGCTTCATCTTTCATTCTCCGTCCCATCACCAACTGTCTTCCTTCAATTGGTGACATTGTTTTTAATCTTTGATTCCCTCTAGCTCTCTCAGCTCTCTTGATTTGTGTCAGCTCTCCTTCGTTAGCCATACTCTGCATCGAAATGACGTCGAGTCCCGCTCGCGGCCAATCAGAGCCCTGGCTGGCCTGTCTCTCCGTGTGCCAGGCTCTCCGTGTGTGCCCCGGTAGCCCGTTTGCGGCTTAACGAACGAACGAACGTTAGCATCCCCACCGTTTACACCCTTCCTCGCCAGCCTTCCCATCATCCCTCCCTCCTTCTCTCGCTATGTTTTTTGCACATGCCACCGCAGCGCCCCCTAACCCACGTCACGTGAGCGCAGGGGCCCTAGCAACAGTGAGAGAGAGAGAGAGAGAGAGAGAGAGGGAAAAGTGGAGCGAGAGAGGGAAAGAGGGAGGGGGAAGAGACGCAGAGCATTAATAAGTAATGGGCCGAACAGTTTGAAACCCGGTCCTCGTTAGCATTGCAGCGGCGCCATCATTTGCATGGGAGCTCCTAGAGCAAATTCAACAACAGCCCACACCCCTCTTTTTTTCTCTCTCCCCTCCATCTTCATCATGCATTCTCCTCCTGTGTCTCTCTCTCGATCTCCCGATCTCTTTTTATTTGTGATATTTTGGTATTTCTTTCCTCTCATCTGGTGCACGTCTTCTTCCTTTTTCCCTTCTGTTGTCGTTCTGTCGTTCTCCGCCTCTACCTCAGAGTCCCCTGGCATTCGTGCGTTGCAATTTTCTTTTTGTTGTTCTATTTTCCACACCATTGTGTATCTCACATTACTATTCATATCCTCTCTCTCATACTCGGTTTCTTTTTACCTTGAGTAGGATGGCAGGAAAATGGCGGCTTTACTTCCGGTAGGGTTTTATTTTTAGACCGGATCTTTCTCAGCTGTACTGTGCAGAGAGCGAAAGAGTTTTCCTGCCCTCCTGACATCCCGTAACAAAAAATACACATTCTCCAACATGTATACAAACCTCTTTTCTCTTTATGTGTGTGTGTGTGTGTGTGTGTTTCTCTGGCCTTTGGGAGTCTGTGTAGAGTGAGATGTAACTGGAAGGTTGCCATGCTCCACACATAAATCCAATTCCACATTTTTTTCTTCTTTCGGTCTGACATGATGCCCCAGGCTGCCCACGCTACACACTCCAGCACCACCACAGAACCATGTGTGTGTGTGTGGTACACTCAAGCCCTTGTTTTAGACAGACCTTACATGCCCCCCCAATCCTTCATGCACACACATCCACACACACCTCAAGGCGAAGGAAGACTAGACAAGAATTGATCCGCACTCCCAAACAGAACTGATTGCAAGGAGACGTGGGACTAATATGTGCATATCTCTGTCTGTCTCTCTTTTAATCCATCAATCTTCATTTTTTATTCTGTACACCCAACGGGTCACTTCTTGTGTGAAGACAGATGTCTTATGTACAGCCACACACACACATGACATGCACACTGGTGCATGCATTTTCTTTAAAGCATAAATCAATACTCAAATAAAGGATTCCACTTCTTTTAAGTAATAGATGTCGAAACCATGCCCAAGCGGTCAACTGTGCAACTGTGGTGCTCATATGTGGGTTTGACTATAGCTTGCAACATTTCCCTAAAAAATAGATGTAGAGATATGGAGGGATTTTACCATCACGTCATTAAAAACCTTGATGACACCTAACCTAAATTGAAGGTGATTTTTTCAGAAAATATTTTTTGGATGTTGATCTGAAATTGAACATTTTCAGCAAATAATGACTATTCCCCATCTGACCGCTATTTCGCAAGGTGGCGATATCGTACAATACATAAAAAAAGCCCTCAGTGGGACAGATAGTACAAAAACGTACAAAAGAGGTGCGAATTCCAGCCCGTTCTCATCCTTTAGCGTCATATGTGACGCTGTATGACAAAACGGCGAAATACTACGCACATGGCACTCTTTATCGTTAATATAACACGCGAACCCAAGACTTCATAAATCCTTTAGCGTAATATGAGACTACCCTACCCTACCCCACACCTAAACCTACCCATCACAGTGTAACGGAGGCCAGCTAGTACTTGCTGTGCGAGTAAACCTCACTCCCCTGATCTCAATAGGCGCTCTAGCAACAGACGCTGGAGGCTGCAGTCTTTAGCCTCCTTGTTGGAGTGCCTGACTCTCATGCCGGAGACCCGGGTTCGAGGCCCGCTCGGAGCGGGTCGAGTGGGACCCGGGTGTAGGGGTTACAACAGCGCGTGTTATATTAATGAAAACGCGTGCCATGTGCGTAGTATTTGGCCTTTTTGTCATATAGAGTCACTTATGACGCTAAAGGATGAGAATGCGTTGGCGAATTCATATGAATATGCAACGCATTCTCACCCCAAGGCGTCACCTTTGACCATGCTTCAATATTTGACGTTTTAGGCGGCCTTTAGCGTCACTTACATGACGCGATCCTACGGCGTCATCTAACTGACGCTAAAGGAAAGCGTCAGTTAGAGGACTCGGTTAGGTTTAGGTGTGGGGTGGGGGTAGGGTACACGCGATCCTAGGGCGTCATCTAACTGACGCTAAAGGAAAGCGTCAGTTAGAGGACTCGGTTAGGTTTAGGTGTGGGGTGGGGGTAGGGTACACGCGATCCTAGGGCGTCATCTAACTGACGCTAAAGGGCGCCTAAAGCGTCAGATATTGAAGCATGTCCAAATGCTTCCCAAGGCGTCAGTTAAGTGACACCTTGGGGGTGAGAATGGGCTGGAATATGCTGCCAGTTTGCCTAAATGTAAAATAGTTATGATAGTTGCCATGAAACGGTATTGACTGATCATCACACAAATCTACAGTTAAAGTTTGTGAAGTGAAATATAGCACATCATATGGAAAACCTGTTTCTTTATTTGATTTTCCATTTTTTGTACAGAAAAGAGCAGTTTGTATAGAATAGAACAGTATAGCCTGACTTCGTCATAATCATATTCTGGTAAGAATATGTGTCTGAGACCCTCCGTAGGGCTTTGATTATGAGGCGTGTCTTAACCAAACTCAATTGGATAGTCGGACAGACCTACAACCAATCAGAGCAACGCAGTAAGTCAAATACTTTGCATAGCATGGTTGTCAACAACAGAACTTACTTATTTTAGAAGTAAAATAACGAGTGTTGCTTCTTTCACTTGGTCCTTCATGAGTGCGACCAATGGAGAAACCACAACGACCACATGCTTTTCATTACGTCCCATCTTCTTAACTTAGCGAACGTCAGTTACACTTTTGTCGAATATCTTTTCCGATCGACAAATGCCTTGATTGCAGTTTTCTGTTTGTCTATTAAACTTAATGCGCTGTCGATTAATTTTAAAAACAGACGTGACAGCGGAATCTATACATCTCAATTCTCCAGCTGCAGTCATCTCTGAGGGAAACCAGTTAGCGCTCTTTGATAACGTGATGGTTACGTCCCTGCAGATCATCTGTCCATCGTCGTATAAAGCCCGCCCTGGCAATCTGATTGGCCCGATCATTTTTTGCCTGATCATAATTGCTCCTCAATGGATCGAGTCCAGACCGAACTTCCCGACCAAAAAATGTTGTGGGCGGAGTTCTGGCTGGCATCCAGGCTAAGAACAGGGTGAATTTTCCTCAAAATATCTCCTTTAGTGTTCTTCAGAAGAAACCGGTTTGGACAACATGAGTAAATGATCGCAGTATTGACGTTTTTGGGTGAAATAACTGTTTAATATTTTACTTAGTTTGTGCAAATACAGCTAAGGGGTAAAAAAAAATGAAGGCAGAGTGAAAAGAAAAATTGCGAGAAAGAGAGACCTTGTATCCCTGGTTGCTGATATTTAATTTACCAGTCTTCACAATGAGAAAGATCCAAGTGACTGCGATTTAAACCAAAATTACTCACCGACTACCTCTCTTTCTCTCGCTCTCTCTCCCTCCCTGGTCTCTCGCTCTGGGTGAAATGTTGTGACAGCGTTGCGCTGATGTTGTAGGGGGTTAAAGTCACCAAGTGCATATTATCCTGTAAGGCTTAATATGCAGGTTGGAGCGCGAGGGCCGACTCTTAAATTACAGTTTGCTGGGCCTAGCACTCAGCGTGACAACAATACCTACACAGACACTGTGTTGCGTCTATACACACGTATGCTCGTGCTTAGCTGTCACAAATTTTCATTCAGCCATACGTTTTTGTGACGCAAATTATCGCGCATCCACACACAATTTTGTGCACATATACTTTATTTTATTGCCTTATCACACGGCCATGACATTCACACAGACGCGCGCTGAATTTATCTTTGTTTCCAGCCATTGTCTTTGTTTGTCTGTAGCTACTATCTGCATGTGTGTGTGTGTGAGCTGCTTGTTATAGTGATGGAGTGTGTGTGTGGGCTGCCGAGTCAAGCCTGTCCTCTCCGCTTTCATAAATCTGCGTTGGATGAAGCTCTCGAGCCATAAAACGCATCGATCGCCATCCTTCACACACATATGCTCTTCCCACTGGGTAATCCTGCTTTCTGTAGGAACGTTGTGTCTTGTTGAGTGAGTTTTGAATGCACAAGTTTGCCCTAATATAAATGGATAAACAAGATAGTCAACTAATGATACCTTAGCATAAATATACAGGCACAGTGTGTTTATGACTCCAGATGTTGAGGTTTAGTCTTAAAGTTTGTGTCAGACTTGTGTTTTGTGAGTTTTACATTTCCAGTCCAGTTAGTTTTCTTATAATGGAGCGGTTGGCCTAATCCACATGCCTTGACTGCCTGGAGAAAGTAGGACACACACGGGGACAGACTGACTGTATTCACACACTGACATACTTTATTGTTATTGTGACCAGTGATGTGCAGTTTAGCAGAACACAGACAAACTGTTTTTTTTTTTTTTTTTTTGTACTCCACACACACATTTAATTGCTTGTAGGTGGCTCTTTCATATCTCAGGGGACTTCTTAGTTATTTTTTTAATTATTACCTTAGATTTTTAGATGTTTTGAGGATGTTGCTCCCTGTGAGAAACAATATAGATAACATATCTCTCGTACAAATTCTGCCTAACTATGAAATCGCACACAATGACAAAACGCATGTCATCAAACATCTTATTTTTAGTACTTTTTGTGTCAGAAATATTCACAGCTAAAGTCTACTGAATTGAATAAGAGGGACCGAAAAGGAAGGAGAAACATTTATCAACCACTTCTGTCTTCTGGTTGTAAAATATGGCCTTCATGGATGTATAGATAAATCAGAGCGGAGTCAGGCCTCACTGATGTGAAATGAACGTGACAGTAATATACTGTTACAATAACATACACATCAAATATTTGAATCTTAGTCTGTAATGAATTACTTGTATCCTTCAAAAATTATTTCATGTATGCTTGTTAGCTTTTGCATGTGGTAACTGGAGACATATTTATCTCACTGAGCAAGTTTTCGTACTGAATTGAATTGAATTCCTGTGGTTGAAGATTTGCATTAAAGTTGGTGCTGAATTGACTTTTTGAGAATCGTAATCTGTATTTTTTATTCATTTGTGGGTCAGTGAAATTCATGTGCACCTCTTCTCTGTCTTCAGGTAACAGGTTTTTCCTGACATCATATGGGGCCCTCTACATATCTGACGTTCAGAAAGAGGACGCCCTCTCTACATACCGCTGCATTACCAAGCACAAATACAGCGGAGAAACCAGGCAGAGCAATGGGGCTCGTCTCTCTGTGCTGGGTGAGTGTGAGCATTTGTGTGGGTGTGTTGGGCAATTGACGTTGTCAATCACAGTCTGATAACCATATTTTCGTAAATGGATTGTCAGTCTTAAATGTGAAGTAACATTAAAATTCCAAGGGATTATATTCTACATTTTTAATTGTATTTTTTTTCCCTCAAGGTTTGATTTAAGTTCATAAGTTGTTGTAATTTGTTTAAACATGAGCATTTTCCATCTTTCCGTAGACCATTAGAATTAATCAGGCAGTTTTGCTACTGTACCCTTAAGATGTATGTATGTACTGTAAATGACATGATTTGTTGTAATTAGATATTATTGCTTTCTCTCGTTCCTTAGACCCCACTGAATCCCCGCCTTCTCTGATGGACAGTTTCCAGTCAGGAGAGGTACAAGTGGGGCGCAGCATAGAGTTGCCCTGCATCGCCTCCGGGTACCCCAACCCTACCATCCGCTGGCTGAAGGATGGGAGGCCGCTTCCTGCTGACTCCCGCTGGACGCGGCGACTGACCGGCCTCACAATCAGCGATCTCCGCCTGGAAGACTCCGGAAACTACATCTGTGAAGTCACCAACAGCTTCGGCTCCAAAGAGGTCACGGGACACCTAAATGTCATCGGTAAGGAAATAAAATAGGAAACAAAGGGAAAGAGAGGAGTGACAGAAATGACTAGTGGAAGGGCAGGAGTAAATTACATGAAACATCACCATTATACTTTGGGTGAGGGAAAAATGCAAGCTTTTCAAACGTTACAAGCTATCTTCACCTTTTAATTTTTAGATATGTTCTTGGATCAGCATCCTTGTTGGTCCCGGAACCACATTCCTGAACTTGGATTTTATGGTTGGGCATTGGGATAGTGCTGTGGATGGAGCTTCAACACTATTCTTTATGAGCCTGGGCTTAGTGATTATGTTCGTTTGACGAGAGTGTTCTTTTAACATGTATACTTGACAAAATCTTATCATCCTTTTTCACTTATTATAGTTTCATCAAATAGGACATGCTGCTGAATCAACTTGTTGGTCCTTGAACAACATTCCTATTAAACAGTTATAGAGCTGTGGTTAGGCTTAATAAGAGTAGGATTAGAACTATGTTTGGTTAACTGGAATGTTGTTCCAAAACTAGTAACAGATGATATGAACGTGCAACTTCAAAGTAATAGACACCTACTCTATTCCCCAAAGGAAAAACCAAAACCCTGTAGCAGGTGTCCTCATCCTTGTTTCTGGAGATCAACCTTCCTACAGAAAGATTAGTTCTGCCCTTGATTTCAATTAACCTACCTGTGATTTTCAACTGAATACAGAGAACTTGATTTGCTGGCTTAGGTGGGTTGGAGTTGGAACTCCAGGAACAGGGATGAGGACTCTTGCCCCTGAGTTTTGTATCCACCAATTGAATTGGAAGGGTTAACCAAATAATGAAAAAAACAGATCCTGTGGATCTGGGTCACCTGTTGGATGTCAGTTTATGGAGTGATTTGTTCGTCCATCTCTTACAAAGTCCTGGAATATCCACAACCTTTCATTCAAAGGAGAGGGTCCAGGTCAAGTAGGTTCAACACCATGCCGTCGAACCAATCGAATGCCCCTTATCTCCTGTGCAACTGTGTGATCGGGAGAAAGAGATATCAAACATACACTCTAAAAAATGCTCCAATTTTGGGTAAAATATGGTCAAACCCAGCCATTGGGTTACATTTTGAAATGACATCTTAACCCAATGGCTGGCTTTGTCCGTATTTTACCCAAAATTGGGTTAAAACAACCCAACATTTATTAGTGTACTATACCAGAGAGTGAGTAAGCAAGAAGCACATTTGTGTTCAAGTGATTTTGGCACAATGATAGGCCTCTGCCAACTTCTCGGTGACTTTCAGAGAAAGCAATATGAGAGGACAGGAAGACTGTTGTGGCCTCTCTAGTCTGACCCCTGTTCTACCCAAAACCCACTTAACCCAGTATGTGTTTTCGAGCAGACATGGGGATGGGATCTTGGACCAGTGGGATGGTATTAGCTGGGGTCTTATTGTGAAAGGAGGAGGAGAATAAAAGAATGGGAGGTGGGGTGGACATTTGGACTTTTAGCCGGTGGGCACATCACACAGTGTGCTCACACAGATTCTGACAGGACAGGAGGAGAGGAGGGCACACACAAATACATACAAACACACACACACACACCATCATGCACAAAGGCCTCCAGCACATAACACCAGCTGCCTTATTGCTCACTGACATTTTATCTCACTCTATCTATCTATCATCTATCTATCTATCTATCTATCTATCTATCTATCCATCAATCTATCCATCAATCTATCCATCAATCCATCCATCTATCCATCCATCCACCCATCCATCCATCCATCCATCCATTCATCCATTCACCCCACCCACCCACCCATCCATCCATCCATCCACCCATCCATCCATCCATCCATCCATCCATCCACAGTATCCACTGTATCTGTCTGTCTTTCACAAAAAATAGGGCTGATAAGACACAACATAATTTTAAATTTTGCTCTAGAGGAATATTTATTTCTTCAAAACTTTACCGTCAGACTCAAACTCTTCTCTCTTTCTCTTTCTCCACAGAGCCTCTGAGAGTCACTTTATCCCCCAAGAACCTGAAAACAGGCATCAGCAGCACAGTTATTCTTTCATGTGCTGTTCAGGGCTCGCCCCACTTCACCGTCTCCTGGTTCCGCAACACAGAACCCATCGTGCCCGACCAGCACTTCTCCATCCAGGGTGCCCACAACGAGACACTCTTCATCACGGCAGCCCAGAAAAGACACTCAGGGGCATATCAGTGCTTTGCCACCCGCAAGGGTCAGACCGCACAGGACTTCTCCATCATACTGCTTGAGGGTGAGTGGATAATGAGATAGCGCTGAAGGTTGTGGTTCGGATTCTATCTCTCCAGCGGTTTTTGCATCAAAGTTCCAAAATTAGATTACTATTATTTTTAAGCAAGTTACTCAGTGTCCTACACATGCATGACACGACAAGTTTCCAGTAACAGGTAACTTTTGCTGTCCATAATGAACATGAAGTACTGCACAACGCAAATGTCTATCAGACGTCTACAGAAAATCTGGATGAAGTAAACTTGCATTTTACGGTTTTACAATTTAAATTTATTCAATGCATTTAAATTTGGTTCAGACAAAATAATCAAAAATGATTTCACCAAATTGACTTGCTTTTTTCAGTGTCATATCTGGTTAGGACACAGTTTCATTTTGCGATTTTTGAATCGCTCTTGAAAAATGTACCTGTTCGTATGAATTTTTTTTTTAGCGGTGTGCTTTTCAACGATGATGAAGTCTTCCATCTGTGTTGCTCTCTCTTTTTTCTGTCAGACGGCACCCCACGGATCGTCTCGTCTTTCAGTGAGCGCGTGGTAGCCCCTGGCGAGCCCTTCTCCCTCATGTGTGCGGCCAAAGGCGCCCCTCCCCCCACCATCACCTGGACGCTGGACGATGAGCCGGTAGCGCGGGACTCGGCGCACCGGGCCAGCCAGTACACGCTCTCCGACGGCTCCACTGTCTCGCACGTGAATGTCACCAACCCCCAGATCCGCGATGGGGGCGTGTACCGCTGCGCCGCACGCAACTCGGCCGGTAGCGCCGAGTACCAAGCGCGCATAAACGTAAGAGGTGCCTGTCTACTTTTCAATCTCAGACGTTTAGGGTAATAACCCGCCACCTCCCCGACCCCTGACCCCTGAACTCCTTCACCTCATCTCAAGTCCAGATGTCATCGCTTCTGATCAACTCAAATCTCACTGTGTGTTTGTGTGTGTGTGTGTGTGTGGGGGGGGGGGGTGTATGTGTGTGGGTGGAGCGTCTTATGTTGTTTGTTCATTGCAGAACTGTCACCTGTGCATTTTCTCATCTTGAACAGCATTCTTTCTACTGTCAGATCATCTGTTTGTGTTTTCTGTATCTTTCCACTTCTCCTGTTCGTCTCTCCATCTGCTGAGTCTTTGTTCCTCTCTTTCACACATACACTGTGTCTCTGTCTCAATGTCGCCGGCTGGCTGGCACACGTGTGGTGTCCTGGCTGTTCTGGGACAGAGTGGAGATCTGGCAACAGGGAGACGCCATCACGCCAAAGAGAAAAGAGACACGTCAGCTAAGAAACCAGACTGAGAGGAGAAAAGATGAGTTGACATGGTAGAGAAGGGTAGAAGAGAGGGAAAATACTTTGATTAGAAAAGAAAAGAAGAGACAAAAACTTAAAGGAGAAATGAAGAGGATAGGTGAAAAGTGATGCAAAGACAAGATGAGAGGCGAGAAACAACTCAGAGAAGGGGAGGGAAAGGTGAAAAGTTTCAAGGTATTAAAGAAGGAGAAGTGGAGATAATAGAAGATTAGCTGATTTTTTTTTTTTTTTTTTTAGATTATATGAAGAGTTTGGTTCCAAAACGCGATAAAGGCCATTTAAAAAAAAAAAAATGAGTTACTGCAAAAATCTGACTTTTCAATACCGACCAGATACAAAACAATGTTCAATTTTACGTAAAATGGGATATCCGCCGTGTTATTATGTAATGTTTTCTCCCTTTCTTTCCAAACCGCGACAAACGCCAGTCTCCCTTTTCTGCAAAATGCCACATATCCGCTAAACCAATCACAACGCACCATTCCACGCAATGTAAACAGTAACGGCAGCGCTTTAACTAACCCGGCTTCCTAGGTTTTCTCTATTTTGTCCTTTCGATCAACAAACAAACAAAAAAATGAATAATTTTGACAGCATTGGTGAACCTGCGGAGGGTAAGGCATCCTGCATGGGTAAACGTGACATCGAAATCGAATCATTTACGTGAGGAAGAAGATGGACTCGGGAGGAGGAAATGCCGGCTGTTGCATGTTCTCACACGACAGCATCAAACTTCTGTCACGCTGACACACTGACCCCAGAGGATCTTTTGGAAAACTTTCAGTTGTTTTATTCAAAGTCAACGAAAACCGAGCAGGACCAAGCCAGTTTACAGCTGATCGCCGTCAAAAAAGTTCAGCGGCGACGTCCCAAGGTTGACAACAGCGATATGCATAACGTTAGATCATGCTTAATAAATCATAATTCATGATGATTTGCTCGTCTTAGTTAATGTTTTAATTAAGGTTTTGTTCATCCATGAAGTCATGAGTGAAAAACGTTGAACTTTTAAAGAAAACGTTGTTAGTTCCTGATGATATTGATATGAATTAATGCATAATTTATTTATCCATGAATTCATGATAATTCATGACATGAACCCTTAAAGTGTTACCGAATATTGTTATATTAAAGCAATGGATTTATAGTATGCACAAGAAATTCAATGTGTATAAAATTTTATTTTGATTAATTGCATTTTGAAAAAAAAAAATTATTGGATTTATTGCATTTTGGGGGAAAAACGATCTGTTTTTATAATAAATCTTTGGAAATCAAAACCTGGATTTCATTTTTTATTATTATTATAGACCTACAAATGCTATGTGAAAATTTGATACCGAAAATAGTGGTTTTCATCTTCCCATTTTCTTGCTAAAGAAAACACAGTTTTACTCAAATTCATCAAAATGGATTTATAGCGTTTTGGAACCAAACTCTTCATATCATAACAAAAGTCTAGTGTGGAAAAAAAATTAAGTACACTGTAAAAAAAAATCTTTTTTTTTCTTTTGTCAAATCAACTTAATTTATTTAGTTCAGATAACATATAATTTTGAGTTTCTGATGATTAAATCATTCTCCTTCATTGTATAAACTCACTTTTTCCATTTCAATGAACTTTTAAGGCAACCAGGTTATTTACTTGTTTAAGTTAAACCAACAGTAATTTTTCCATTTCAATGAACTTAAAATTTTAAGGCGACCAGATTACTTACTTGTTTAAGTTAAACCAACAGTAATTTTTACAGTGTAGGAATGGAAAACAGAAGTAGTGACAGATCTTTTTTTCCAAAACGTGATGTTTTGGGATTTCAATGGCCATAGTCAGGGTAATGCCACACTTGATTTTTGACAAATACCAAAAAAGGCTGTCAGGATAGGATACAGTGCGTTCAGTGGATTGTGTTGTTGTTTAACAATAATCGGAGAAATGTCTTTCCAAACAAAACAAAAAACTGTCTGTAGACAAATCTCCATAAAACATTTTTAAAAGTGAAAAATATAAATAAAGAAAATTACGTGATATGGGGCTTTTATACAGAGCGTGCCATCTCATACAGCCTGATTTTCATATATCATAAAATATATTTTACCTGATACTTAGGTAAAAAAGAAATATATGGCCTCAGCTCTTTTCATCCTCAGTTTTGTCAACCCAAAACCTTGTAAACAAAGACTTTGTGTCCAGGCAGACAAATAAAACCCAACACGTCATACTCTCGGAAGTTGCGTTAAGCCAGCCAATCAGATTAGGTTTTCCAGGCCGAGACCGTTTTGTGCATAATATGCATCAGACGGTTGGTGAACTGTCTGTGGGCGTGCCGTCTGAGTGAGATTGAGTCGTGTTGACAGGCCTGTTGAATTCACCCTCTCTTTCTTCTCTCTTTCTCTCTGAAATGTTCAGTTATGACATATCTGTCTGCTTTAAGGAGACATGCCAGAACAATCATTGCAGTGAGAATGAGACCCCGTGCCAGGAAGCCACAGTTAGTGCACACACACATTGAATGATCCCAATGCTCATGGACACACTCATATAGTCTTAAACACCACTGCCTGACTAATACACTCTGACCGCAGTGCGCTCATGAAAACGGACAGCATTGACTTTACCACATCTCACGCACACATATTTATTTCTGAGATGATACAGTAGTTTCGCAACACACTATTTAATAAACACAGACACCCCGCGAGCAATAAGGCCCGTTCTTCCTTAGTGCGAACATTACAATAGAGTTGCTCAGTTACTGTCTGGATCCTTATCTAAGTTCATACATTCACATATTATGTTTGAGAACAAAAGAAAAATAGAGAAATAGAAAGACAGCCAGAGAATAACTGTGAAGAAGAGAGAAGAGGGATACTGTGCGACAGTCTTCTTGAATAATACATCAGGGTTGACTTGTCAGAGCGGTGACTTCAAAGCACAACGCACGCTGAGCTGAGAGAAAGGGAGAGAGAGAGCAACAGAAGAAGAGAGATATACGAGGTTGAGGAGTGGGCTGTTAGAGAGGATGAGAATATTTGTGTGCATAAAATCTCCATATGCCCCATCGACGATTTAGAAGCCGGTCCGCCCTCCATTTTGAGGGAAACAAAATGTCCTTCGTGCCATGTGCTTATGGTTCCTCTTTTTTTAACACCTAAGCCACCTCGTCTGCTTTTTTCTTTCTGCGTCTTCAGGCATTGGCCATTCAAATCTTCACAGTGTTTCACCATCCATTCGTTCGTATACCCCTCCATCCTCGTGTGTGATCTGAGAGCAGAGTCCTGAAGAAAGTCAGCCATGTCTTTTTCCCAAAACAAAGAAAACAAAACAAACACAAATTGGTCATTATTAACCTTTTCAAATTCGGCGGTGACTGGTCTTGCTAGCTGTTAGCATATGCTAATCACATGAAAGGGCATTCGCACTGACAGTGTTTTGCAGCGACAGAGCAAGTTTAGCTATAGTTGGTGTTTTGAGGTTACTAGAGGAAAAATGTGTGACAAATTTGGGCAGTGAAGCTCACGTTATCCTTTTCATGAAACTGAAGTCGAGCAGGAACGCGTACTAGCAATCGGCCTGCTAAAACATTGCATAAACAAGCCTGAGGTGTTTTTTTTTGCTGATGAAAGCTCGCTGACCTGCTTGAAAACAATCTAACAGCTTAGGCTTATTTAAGCTGCTTTTTCTTTAGTTCAGTGCAGTGACATGGCAAACTCCAACGATTAAATCGATGTCAGTGTGAATGCCGCCTTTAAAAGTTCCAATAAAAACCACCAAAACAGTGTAAAATTACTTTTCGAATTCAGTAGCTATTAGCTCATCAAACTTAACTGATTTAGCTATTAGCACGCTAACATGGCACAGTTTCGCTAAAATGATTCTAAGGCCTCTGCTCTCGCAGTCCTCAATCCTGTAAATGTGTATTTTGGGAAGTTGTTATGAAATGTAATGTTGTTTTTTCACTCTGCCTACACAAACACATTAGGTTAGCATTTTATTGTTAAGATTACGCCGCACATACCCTTACCATGATTAAATCCATTAACTTGGCATATTAATGTAACTGCAGAAACACACCTCATTCAGTTGCTGAATTTATAAAGGCATGGTCCTTTGTGCCAAGCTCTGATCAATGATACAGTACAAGCCACATTGAAACTTTAGATCCACACAACTATTACACCACAATCTGTGCTGTGAAGACCAAGGGCATTCTAACCCCCCTCCTCCCCCTCCACCACTCGCTCTTCTGCTTTCTTCCTCCCACATTTCTCCCTTCTTTACCCAAAATGTCCATGCAATACCTGGTCTTCCATCTCCCACTCTTTCTCAAATCCTTTTCTTTTACCCTTCTCTATCCGCCACATTCTCCCTCTTTTTTTGTCTTCCTTCCTTCCTCTCTCTCTCTCTCTCTCTCTCTTTCTTGCTCTCGCTTTTCTCTCTCTTGCAGGTCCTCCAAGTATCCGGGCCATGCGGAACATCACGGCCGTGGCGGGTCGCAACACTTTTATTAACTGTCGTGTGATTGGTTATCCCTATTACTCCATCAAGTGGTATAAAGATATAGTGCCATTGCCAGACAACCATCGTCAGGTGGTGTACGAGAATGGCACTCTGAAGTTGAGCGATGTGCAGAAGGGCATGGATGAGGGGGCGTATCTGTGCAGTGTGCTCATCCAACCCCAGCTCTCCATCAGCCAGACTGTCTACGTCACAGTCAAAGGTTAGTGCTTACTACCAATTATTTTGGGTACGTTTGTGGCCCCTTAAAAGAAAAGTCAAAAGTGCAATCTACATTTGATTAAGGACCTACAGGTTTTTAAGTGAAAAAAAGTACGATTTACATCATGATTGTTTGGGAAAAACTATCTTTGTTTTGTTTTTTAGTGTGAACTCTTTCATAAGTCTGATATTTTTACAATGATCTGTGTAATCTTTTATTGTCAGAGACTAATAAAAATTTGTGATATTTTCAATATATAGGCTATAACTTTGTGTTGATTAGACATTTTGGATTTAGTATAAAATCCTTCACACCTATTTAGATATAATCATCAAATTCAAATATGTCTATTTTTTATTTATTTTTATTAATTCAGGTATCTTAACTTTGGATTTAATTCTTAATGGGGCACAAGCACTGTAAAGACTGAACAAATTAATTCTCATAACCATAACCACCATCTACCGTAGAGCATGTTTTTGACATAGAGCACATTTTTAAAAATATAAATACCATAAAAATTATAACACTTTGCAATAAACCTTTTAGCAGAACAGAGATGCCTCATTAGCAGATGCTTCTATGGGCCGATATACAGTAAGCCGTCCGCCATATTGGAACAGTCAAAGCCGGTTCGTGAACATACGAGAGCAAGTTGACTGTGTGTCTGCAACCATAAGTAGATGCATGTATGATTATCTATATCTGCAATAGAATTCAGCAGATTATGTTGCTATATCAACACAATACAAGACAAAGGCGTGTCAGCTTACAAGACATTAAAAATATCGTTGTAAATGTAAAAAATTAAAAGTACAATAGTAAAAACCTGTAATATCGAGTTTTATACATATAAAAACACAAACTAACATATTCTCTACTGTGAAAGATTATTATCCGATTTATTTGGGAATTTAAATGTCTGCGGTTTCACAACCAGAAGCTGCGTAATTTTATGGCATCATTGATTCTTACTGTGAGTGACGACACGCTGACAGTTCCAAGAAAGAGTATCTTATTAGAATATATAATTACTTTAGTAATTGTTATATTGGATATTATAGGGATAGTTGCTCCTTTTTTACATTTGAGCCCCAAGTATTGGATCAGAACTCAGTATTGGCAGATACTCGATATGCAATGACTCGGATTGGTTGATTGGGACATCCCTAATGTTTTGTATGTGCATCAAGTATGATGCATTAATGTCAATTAGTCAGATTGGATTTATTATAAGCTTCACACCAATTCTGAAACATCTATTTTCTTTTTCCAGCTATTCAAACTTTTTTAAAGACTTACACTTTGTTGAGACGCAAGATTTAGTTTAAACTAATGTGACTAGACAATGTGTCCAAGTCTGAAATATAGTACTGTATTTACGCATTTTCATTCTGTTTTATTTATTTCCATTTTGTTGGTGCTTTTTTATTGTTATATGCGTTTTGATTCATTTAGGTCAGCAAAGGACTTGGTGTAAATTGTTTTAGTGCGAAACTTTATTTTTAATGTAATTTAGTAACATTGAATTTGGTGTGAAGAGACTGCCCTGAGAGGATTTTTGGACTTGAGCCTAGTCAGCAGGGTATCTTGATTTTTTTGGTGGATTTCCAAAAAAAAAAAATAAATAAAAAATTACCAACCTCCGTTTGAGGTTTGGCATTTCTTGATAACATGCTTCTTCAATTAAATGATGGCCATTGTACAGTTCTTCATCTTTCACATTTCTTCAGAAAGTGTAGTGGTTTATTGTGGCGGAATGAGTTTATTTTGGAAAACGGAGTGTGTTTTGCATTAGAATGAGTGTATATTTAAGCTGTAGGCGGTTGGTGAAGGTTGGGATGGTCTTTCCCATCCGCTGGCACAAAGACCCTGAGAGAAAGCACACCACTAATAGCCTCTGATTAACAGGATTACAGGCCTTCTGCAGCATTACAACCATTCATCAATTACCCAGTGTACTTAGCATGTGTGTATGTGTGGGGGGTGTTATTTCTAGTATGTTAAATCGAAATAAAAGTGAGGTCGCTCTGATGTTGGGTTTTGAATCTTCACTTCACCATGTGTGTCCATACAAGGGGCCACAGCTCCTGGTACAAAGACAGCGAGGTCTAGTGTGTGCGTTTTTGCGTGAGTGTGTGTACCGGTACAACCGAACACTGACTCCAGTGTGAAGTCAGTATAGTGTGCTGCTTGTCTTGTCATGTCTCTGATTTAATTAGCTGAATTTTAACGAGCCCCAGATTAAATCCCCCAGATGTCTCCGATGGAGCCCCCCACCTCTGTTTCCATGGCAATGCCATTATTCCCCATGCCAATTGGGCTCTAATTAGAGCAGCTATTATGGGCTGGAGGGGTGGGATGTGTGTGAGCGTGTATGTGCGTGTGCATTTTTGGAGGGTGATGGGGTCAGTATTACATTGCAGACCATGAAGGGTTTGAATTTTAATAGTGAAGATCTCTCGCTTGTTCTCTTCCTCCATCAGTTCCTCCCCTCATCCAGCCCTTTGACTTCCCTCCCACCTCCATTGGTAAGCTGATGTACATAGCGTGCGTGGTGTCCTCCGGAGACATGCCAATCCGGATCACCTGGAGGAAGGATGGGCAGGAGATTGTGTCGGGAACATCAGGAGTCACCATCGAAACCAAGGAGTTCATGAGTTCCCTTCAAATCTCCAAAGTTTCTCTCGAGCACAACGGAAACTACACCTGTATTGCGAGCAACGACGCAGCAACTGTCAGTTCAGAGAGACAGCTCATTGTAACAGGTGAGCAAGAGTTAATGGGGAATGTAGTGGGATAAGATTTCACCAATTAGGGATTACTTGGTAAGTGTGCTGTTAAGGTTAGGACAATGTTTGTTTGACCAACATTTGTCTAAACCAATCTATTGGTATCTCCTTTCCTGAAATATGTGTTCTTCGTTGTAGTTCCCCCTGGTTTTCTGGTTCAGCCCAATAACCAGGATGGGATCTATGGCAAGTCAGAGGTTCTGAACTGCTCTGTGAAAGGGTACCCTCCTCCCAAAGTTGTCTGGAAGCATGCCAAAGGTAACATCTTTTGTCACTGTGTATAGTTTTCATGAGCTGATGATGAGCCACAATCAAAACTGTCTTCATCTTGAATCTTAAGGTATAGGGAACCCCCAGCAGTACCACCCAGTTCCACTGACGGGTCGCATCCAGATCCTGTCCAATGGTTCTCTGCTGATCCGCCACGTTCTAGAGGAAGACCGGGGATACTACCTGTGTCAGGCCAGCAACGGAGTGGGGTCCGACATCAGCAAGAGCATGATGCTCACCGTTAAAAGTGCGTCTGGCTACTCATCTACATCTTTACACATAATGACATCAGCTCTTTTCCAAAACCTAGTGAGCTACCAAAGGCATCTATCTTCTAAAGATGCATCTTAACCATCATGGAACCTCACAAGTTATGGTTTTGAAACACTATTCATTGGCTACAACTCTTTTAATGGTCGCTCATTCAAACAGCGATCCTCACATGAGGCAACCGAGGTGCCTAGTTTGAGTTTATTATCATAGAGTGCAACAGACCACCAGCTTTTTCAGTAGCTTGAAGTAATTTTCCCTTTTATTGTCTCTTCAATAGAGAGTTCTAAGCCATGAACCAAAGTAAAGTTTAGAAATAAATCCCAATATTGCTACACTGATTAAATGCAAAAATGTACAGTATATATGGACAAAAGGACAAGTTTAAATTAATAAAAGACAAAAGTGCAAGGATGTGTACTTAAAAAAACTTATGAAGAAATTAACTACTCATCCCATGAAACATTGTGAATGCTTTAATCGAACCAAAGCAATAGTGCAGTTTAAAAGTATATATGAAAGTAGAAAGAAAAAATAGTAAAACTGTTACGATAATTAATGTAACATGATAACAAATACCAGTTTTAATATCAACAAGCAACAGACTTTTTTTTGTAGCTAAAATAACTAGAAACTACTGACAGTGGAAGTCTTGCACATTCAAGGTACAAATGGCTCTTCCCACTTTTACATTAATAATATTGAGTTTAATGTTGACATGTTGCTAAGCTCAAGCCTTGATACTCTGTAAAGGATCAAAAATATATAACACATATTGAAATGCATTCAAGAGCTTAAAAAATGTTTAGTTGGAATCAGCAATACTTTTCCTAGATTAGCATTTTCCTTGATTCCATCAAACATCTTGAATAAAAAAATAAAAAAATAAACACAAGTTTTCTTAGAAAGCAACATAATTGTCTGTAGAATCCTTTGCTAGAATCTTTTAATACCAGAAAATGTACTTTTACTAAACCATGACATAAAAATACAAATATTTTGGATTCCCGTCACACTAGATTTGAATGTGATTTGACCTGCAGTCTTTGGGGTGGTTGAATCGCCGTGGTGTGTGTTTGAGGTCTTTGTTTAAGAACGGCCCTCAGATGGGCTTTCACGTCTCAGACTGATGCCTGCGGGAAGGGTTTGGGATGCTTGAGTGGACACACAACACTCCACCTCTACACACACACACACATACAGAGCTGCACATACACCTGCATCTGTCACACTTTGTCACTCAAACTAATGACCCAGGTTATGATACATCAGTCACACTAAGGCAATAAATACAAGAAGCCTTTGACTTTTTTATATAGTTGCTAGAATTGCCAGGAGTTACGGTTTGTGTGCGTGTCTGTGTGTGTCTGTAAATGGCTCATAATAAGAGCAAGAGTACCAAAACAACAGATTCAAGTGTAGCCAGCTCATTTAGATTAATAGAACATTACAATGGAATCCGTAAGGCCATCTCATGACTGATCGTTACTTCGGACACACGATCTGTTCTGTCCACATCCATATTATTGATCCTTCACATAATGTAGAGTGCAGAAAGCTCCCATCCACGCAACACTGCCCTAGGCTTCACTTACAGTCCTGACCACATTTAAACAAACATCATCCAGCGGTGTATTCTTTAACACTCAGCCAGAACATTCTACCCCGTTGAATGTAATGAAGAAATGTGCAGGTGGTATTGCACCTTATAATCAAAAAAATAAATAAATATAAGAAATTGGAGCATATCTTTTCTATAAAGACGATGGAGCTTTTTTTTTTTACTCCAAATATTCATTACTGTAATGCGAATGAATCTCAAGTTATTGTCATTGACATTGTCATGCTTGCCCTTAAAATATTATTTGATTAATATTATTATAATTGTATTTCACAATATACAGTATGCTTTCAACTGTACTTTATATTTGTACTTTTAAAGATTTTTTTTTGGCATTAGGCTACTAACTATTTTAGCAATTATTATATTGGGGTAAAATATCAACTTTATGAAAAAAGTTTTTTTTAATATAAATAATTTAATGCTTTAATGCTTTCTTGAGCAAAAGTGAAAAGTATCTAAATGCCATAAATCAGTGGTTCTCAAAGTGGGGTCCGCGGACCCCTGGGGGTCCGCGAGCTAAAGCCAGGGGGTCCGCGAAATAATTTACAACCTAACGTTTTTTTCCATGCTATGAGTCATGTTTTCTTTATCATCTGAAAACATGCTGTTTATTCCTAAGTAACTTATATAAAGCATTTAACATAAAACAATACAAAGTAGACACTTAAAGTTTTCTATAGATAGATAATCTATGTCTTTGCGTCAAGTAGATTCGCTGCTGTTGATTTTGCGGGACGTGCGCCAGAAAGGAGACAGAGAGACGGCATGAACACGCATCCGGTTCTTTTCTGTATTTTTAAAAGGCATGACATTTTGTAGTCATTTATAATGTAGCCTATACACAAATAAAAAATGGACACTTTACCGTTTCGGATGATGCACTCTTGTCTTATCTATGACCATAAATAAGAGTATTCCTGTTTACACTGCTGAGGAAAAATTCCCATGTAATTGCGCGCCGGCGTCTCGCGTGCGCGCACAATAGTCAGTTCTAGCACTGCTACTGTAGATTTGACATTAGAAGTCTGATCATTATCAAAATAAAAGTGCATAGTGACAGGGCCGTACCCACAACTGAGGTTGCAAGGATGCACATCGCGATGATACTGACCTTCTCGTCTGAGGTGCTTCAGCAGACTAACAACGATAGCTCGTCAATGTCAAAATGTTTGAGTCGGAGTGAACTCAAAGTTCCCCGCACGACGTTTCAGTCAACGGTCATAAAGTGCGAGATAAGATGTAGGCCTTTATTAACATAAACTAAACAGCTGTTTTAGATAAAAGTTTTAAAAAACGACTGAAACAATCAGTTTGCAAAGTATTAATCAAGCTCAACTTTAAAAAAGGAAAAAGCAGGTCAATAGAAACATACTGTGCCCATGAGATTAACATTATGGATTCATATATTTAACATATACTGTATGTTTTTTTTAGCTAATTACAGTTGCTCAAATTAACAACGCACGCACCTATTAAACATAATGCCATTATCATTGTATTTATAGGCTTATGGGCTTTATTTGTGTGCAGAATAGGCCTAATTATTGAAACATTTCTCTTTTAAGGCCATTCCTGATTGGAATATGTGATTGTGTTTCGTGACATCTTGACAAAAAAAAAAAAATGTATGCCACTGACTGACATGCTTCTACTAAATCTATAGTTATCCAATTGTGGGGCCTTAAAACACCTTAAAATGCACATGTGTAGATCAAGAACATCAAAAATTCCTAAGTGAGGGATCCTAACTAAGTGATTCCTAGCAAGATCACTTTCGTTACCTCAGTAGGCTATTTAGAAATTCCTGCATAGTACCCTGGGTGGAGACCATTCATTTTGTGCAAAAATATTTCATTTGCCGCTCACACATTAACTTTGTGCTCAATAACTGTTATAAATATGAGGGGGGTCCTTGGAATTTTTTTTCCCCTGAAAGGGGTCCCTGGCACCAAAATGTTTGAGAACCCCTGCCATAAATAGGTAGGATTGGAAGGATAAGTTTACTTACTCTAACATGAGATAGTATACAAACGCTTTGTAAATTTTCATGTGGATATCATGCAGCTCTTTGTTTATAGCATCGAACTTTTTCATCAGTGGATTTGTCTCTCTCTCTCTTTCTCTCTCTCTCTCTGATTCAGTGTTGGTGTTATTGATTGAATCGTTCCTCTGTTCTGCCTCCCTCAATTCTATCCGTTTCACTCGTTGGAAGGGAGGGAATGAATAAGTGATGAAAACAAAACAGCGGAACCCTCCTCAGATCAATATTGTGTGTGTGTGTGTGTGAGGTAGCACTAGAGAAGAGTTACTCGGGAGGATTGAGTGAGGTTCGGAGTGTGAAAAAGTGATTGAGGGGTTGGAGAAATGCACACACTAACGCTCACTGCCCCGTGTCATAAGAACACCAGGTGTCTGTTTAAAGTCACACTGACCTTTGCCTCTTTTTAAATTCACTCTTTCCTTCACATATATTTACCTCCTGTCCTCCTATACCATCTTTTTATACAGTTCCAGCTATGATCACATCCCACCCAAACACCACCATGGCCATAAAAGGGCAGAACAAGGAGTTAAACTGCACCGCCCGGGGTGAGAACCCCATCATCATCCGCTGGGAGCGAGGCGACACTTATATTGACTCGATTAACCCTCGATACTCCATCACCACCAGCCACAACGAGAAAAGCGATGAAGTTATCTCCACACTGAAGGTAAGACATACACACATACATGTATGATGTCAGTGAAGGAGTAGCATGTATGTCTTGCCTTAATGTTTCCAGAGTAGACATTTTACAGAATTATAATTATTGATTTATTTTGCTCTTGATGTTTGGTGAGCTTTGGATCTCTTAATTATTCATTTATTTACAGTAAACGATTTTATATTCTGACACATAAATTTATGTTTCTGCCGGTGCCAGAAAAAGTGGTGGGGACAATAACGACCCTGGCAAAAAGTGGTGGGGACATGTCCCACCCACAAATTACGCCTATGTTACCAACAAAACAAAAGCACATTCTTTCCATGAGTGTTGTCGCGAGTCGCGTTATCGCTCTTATGATCAGTTGCGGTTCAGAATTTAAAGGTACGTGTTGTTATTTTGTCAGTCAGTCGTGAAAGTCTAGTGGTTAAAAGCTTCTGGCAACATGAAATCCAGGGGAGAAGACCATTCTAGAGAGATGGCCCTCACTGCAGAACACGAAATCCAGGGGGAGGAGTTGGATCCAACTCCTCCCACTTTACATATACCTAAACCTACCCATCTCCGCCCCCTGATCCCTAGCCCCACCGCTAATCTTACCCATATCCACCCCCTTATCCTAGCCCCACCCCTAATCCTACCCATCTCCACCCCCTTATCCCTAATCCTACCCATCTCCGCCCCCTGATCCCTAACCCCACCCCTAATCCTACCCATCTCCACCCCCTGATCCCTAACCCCAACTCTAATCCTACCTATCTCCGCCCCTGAGAGCCATGAAACTGTATGTTTGAGATCGCCCATCCAGTTTTGTGCGAGAGTGAAGGAAGAGATTTGTGCTTGCGCATTACTTGAATGCACTCTTGACATTTGTCCTTAAAATAACGGCATAGAAAGGGCAGCAAATAAACTATAAAAAAGGTGTAGATATTCGTGTCTGAAATCTGCAATCAAATTTGTATTGGTTAAGTCAATGCAGAATATCTTGTATTTCTCTGTGGTACACCCATGGGATTGGTGCCTATGTTCTGACATAAAAAACACATTGGGCTGCCGCTGTGTTTATTTACTTAGTTTATAAATTGTTTTATATTATTACCAGTGAAGCACATTGGGCCTCAATTTATTTATTTATTTTTAATTGTATGTGTTTATATATATTATTCAAATTTTGATAAATGGTTTTCTGACCTGTAAATGATTTTATTCTGAAATGTATGCATGAAAGGTTATTTTATTAGTATTAGTAGTAGTAGTAGTAGTAGTAGTAGCATTTATATTATAATTACAGTTAGGGTTTAGGGATAAGAGATAGTATTTTAACATTGAAAACACTTTTAGATCGTTCAACAATACATGACTCAGGCCTCAAAATGAGCAAAGGATTTAAACAAGTTCATCCCTCTTAAACACTTTCTCTCTTTCTGCAGCTGAAACCAGCGGAGCGCGGGGATTCCGTCTTTTTCTCCTGTCACGCCATCAACTCATACGGCGAGGGCAGAGGGCTCATCCAGCTGACGGTGCAAGGCAAGACAATCAGCCATGAACAACATGCTCACATCTTACATGATACTCTTTATCTAGAGACATAAAATCAATAATTTACCTCCGGGCCCCAAGCCACCTCTTACTCTTCAGCCACGCTCTCTCTCTCTCTCTCTCTTTGTCTCAATCTCCTCCATCTGTTTGAAGTCTATTTCCACTTGTTTGGTTCGCAGAACCCCCTGACCCCCCAGAGCTGGAGGTTCGAGAGGTCAAAGATCGGAGTATGAACCTAAGGTGGACGCAGCGGTTTGACGGCAATAGCATCATCACCAGCTACGACATTGAGTACAAGAACAAATCCGGTGCGGCATTGCTTTGTTTCCATTTCAAGCTTGGATGAGTAACATTGTGAACGTGCATTAAATATGTATTTGTATGTCAGAAGAATATGTAGCGAATAAGCTCAGACTGTGAGAAGATGAATGGGATGTGAACGGATTTCTGCGACGTTGCGACTCGAGTGTATTGCCTTATTTTGCTGTTTGTACATCTGCTTCATCCTAGTTTTCCATGCATCGCTTGTTTTTCATATCCGTATGATTTGACCTGTAAACAGTCCTTTTTGCATGCTAACAAACATAATGTTCTGGAACAGCCTGGATGGAGGTGTGATGTAGTCATGTATCCGTGTTATTTTGTCCTTGTCGTAGACCCGTGGGAGCTGAAACATGCCACCCGTAAGATCTCGCCAACCAACAACCAGGCCAACATAGTGGAGCTCCACCCGGCGTCCGTGTACAGCATTCGCATGTACTCCTACAACAAGATTGGACGCAGTCAAGCCAGCAAAGAGCTGACCATCAGCACAGAGGAAGCACGTACGTCTACCGCCCCTGATGTACACACAAGCTCATATTCGTAAAGCATAAAACACTTTAGAATCAATCAACTTTATTCCAGACACAACGGTCCATAGAGACAACACAGTACATATATTTAAATCTTGGACCATCCTGGACTTTAATTAAAACAACAACGCTCTAAAACATAAAGAAATCTGGCATCATCCCTCACCCTCCTACATGCTGTTCCAAACCTGTACTTCCTTCTTTCTGTGGAACACAAAAGATACATTTCCTGGCCATTCTTTTCCATACTGTTCACAAAATCTGAACGATTGACTCATTGATCCAGTCACAATGGTTAAAAGCTCACTTGAGGGGAAGTTCAGTGAATAACAACTTCAGACACCATATGACTTGTACTTGGAATTTAGAGCCTATTTCATACGGGACACTTTTATTATACTTTTATGGTGCTTTTACACCATTTTTGAAGTACCAGTCCCCTATCATTGTAGTTACATAAAAAAAAAAGTTTCTGGGGTGTCATTCAAAATTGTTCCCATTGTGTTTCACAGAAAAAAAAGAAAGTCAACCAGGTTTGGAATGACTTCAAGGAGACAGAATGTTTTATTCCTTTAATAATCTTGTGACGTCACATAAATTCTCTTCTCACAGCTCCTGACGGGCCACCCATGGAGGTGATTTTACAGCCAATGACTTCTCAGAGTATCCGTGTCACTTGGAAGGTAAGCCTGAGACTTCTAACCTTGACTTTTTTGGGGGATTTTAGAGTTTTAGATTTAAGTCTCTCTCCTTTTCTTTTCACTCCACTCAGGCACCTAAAAAAGAGCTCCAAAATGGAGTGATCCGTGGCTATCAGATCGGTTATAGGGAGAACGGACCGGGCAGTAATGGACAATACAGTATAGTGGAGATGAAAGCCACAGGCGATAGTGAGGTGTACACACTGGATAACTTGAAGAAGTTTGCTCAGTACGGCGTGGTCGTCCAGGCGTTCAACCGAGCCGGAACCGGACCTTCCAGTTCGGAGATCAATGCCACAACACTCGAAGATGGTAATTAAACTTTCCATCCATCCATCATGCTCTAGGGATTTCTCTTTCGTCATGTGTACGGGGCGACTCTGGCCCGTGGTCCTCATCCACATGCGTGTCACTGTCATTGTGGCGACAGTGATATTGATGCTGTTAAGGATAATAGTAATAACAACAAGCATAGGAAAAATAATTATAATTAGCCTGTCTGCCGAGGCCCCTCTCCCTGATCCGCTGCTTTTCCTCCCAGTCTAATTATCTGCAGCTGAGCGCATTGTCTCCCCCTCTCTCTTTTCATCTTTCCTCCAGATCCCTCTCTCCGGCTTTCAACTCCCCTCCTCTCTGCTCCCAATCCTCTCTCACTCTCTCTCAAAACACCTTTCATTTATCTCTCCCTCCATCTCCCAACTTCCCCTTCCACCCATCCGCCCACTTCTGTCCCGCTGTATTTCTTCTCCATTCTTATTTTTGGAAAGCTCCTGGGTTGTTTTTGTGCCACTTTTGAGTTCTTCCATCGATTTTCCCCTGATGACTTTGTTTTTACCTTTCTTGTCATGTTTGTTTCTTTTCTTAAATTTCCAACCTGAAAATTCAAAACATTTTCCAACTCAACCAAGACGGTTTACCAGATTGAAACCAGGTCTACTTGTTGGTAGTCCTGTGCCTGGAGGGCCACTGTCCTGCTGAGTTCAGCTCCGACCCCAATTAAACACACCTAAACCAGCTAATCAAGGTCTTACTTGGTATTCTAGTAACTTCCAGGCAGGTGTGTTGGGCAAGTTGGACCTAAACTCTGCAGGACAGTGGTTTGAACACCCCAGCTATAAAACAATCAAGCTCAGACCTAGAATGAAAGTGAACCAATGACCAATTGTCGGGCTATTGGTGAGGGTCTGTCAGTCTAGTTTTTGTCGTGTATTCCACACCTTTGGCACTATTCAGTGGCTAGGTACCCTTTGAGGGCTTTTCGGCTGTTTGAGAATGTTGAATCAGCGACGGAGCCCGTCGGTGAGAGAGATTACTCTGATTGGCTGTTCAGCTTAGCGAACCAATGCAAGAGAAGATCAAATTGAGGATAGCAAACAAACAAAGTCAAGAGAGCACATAGGCGCTTCTCATTTTATAACAACAGTCCTAGCTTATCCGGTTTTCTTTTTTTAAATGATGAATATGGACTACTGCTACATGCTGCTATAGAGAGTTATTTCCTCTCATTCAGGCATAGAGCAGTCAGGCTGTTGATGGCTGTAGCCTTTGCTGTGCTTTCAAGAGCAACTTTTAGTCCCAGACGCCGATGACACCCCGGTCGCTAGTTCGCTAGGTCGCTAGTTCTTTGATGTCGATTCATTGTGTCGATGCGTCATTGAAATGGGCTCCAAAAATGGAGGGTTTGGTTTGCTTCACAGAGGCCTCTTTGGAATGATTCATTGAAAAGATCTGACTCAAGTGAATGATTTGTTCATGAATCAGAAAGGGCTACTTTAATGAATGTGCTAAAAAGATCTTGAGTGGGTGTCATGATTTTCAATGCATCATGACTTAAATTTAGTCTACCAAACACAGTAAACCTATTGAATGACTTCAAGAAATATATAGTGCACAAATTATATAGACCACTTTCCTGATACTTTTATGGTATTTGGCTCATTCACTTTCATTATATTGTCAAAAGGGGCTTTCGAACTTAGTTCTTGGAACTAGCCGCCAGGGTGGTTCCCCAAGAACTAATAGTTGCCTTAGGCAATAGTTGCCTTGCATTTTCACCACCAGTAGGAGCTCTAAAGTGACGTAAGCTGCGCTTGTTGTTGTGACTTTTATTTTGACGGCGCTGAGAACGCCAGAGCCTGAGTTCACAGTGCTCACATTCTTCGTGTACATTAGTTTACGATCTGTCTAACGGCCGTGTCTAATACGTTATTAGAGAGAACTGTTGTACATAGAAAGTGGACAGTATTAGCGTATGTTGTGTGGTTAATGTCCAGTGTCGCCAGCTGAGCAGAAATACATAATCATGTTTGGATTGGTCCCCTCAAAGTTGCGTTGGATTTTGTTCTTGGCGTAAAGGTTAAGAGGTCCATCTATCACTGTTTTCCATTTTCGTGGAGTTGCAGTAAATATAAACCCAGACAGCAAACTGACATTGAATCAACGTGGAAACGACGTCTCTCATGACATTGAAACAACGTTGATTTTGCTCATCGAATTAACGTTGAAACAACGTCAGACGCGGCATTCTTCAAAGCTAAATGAAAATCGAAAATTGGTTTTCTTTCGTAACGTTGAAACAACGCGTTGATTTCAATTTGATTTTCCGTTAGTTTTGAAAGAATGACGCGCCTGACGTTGGTTCAACATTAATTCGATGAGCAAAACAATGTCGGATCAACGTTGTTTCAACGTCATATTTCCACGTTGATTCAATGTCAGTTTGCTATCTGGGAAGGCTATAATCTGTTTACACAGGTTTTAAAAATTGGCGGGTGGTGGTGTTTCACGTGCATTCGGCCAATCAGCGTATACACTAACGTCACTGGTAGTTCTTATAGTGCTAGTTTAGACCCAACTCTGAACTAGGAGCTAAATGAGTTCCTCCAAAAGGAGTTCCTAGAACTAAAATCGTTCCTGGTTCCTGTGGTGCGAACACGGCAAAATCCGGGAACGTCCACCAATAGCTCTAGGAACTAAAGGTTCCTCTGGTATGAAAGCCCCTAATAGCAGCCAATGAAAAAAAAAAAAGAAAGTCATTCTGGTTTGAAACCACATGAGTGCGAGTTAATAATTATAGCTGGGAGGAAAGTAAAATGCCAATATATACCAGTAAGATGCCAATATACCCGTTTAGTGCATCAGATCTAGAAAGTCCGTGAGAGACTGGGCTTTACAGGCAGGTTTGAAGAGTTATAGCGAGTTGTGCTTGTGAGCGCTCTGTCAAGCCACTCTACTCTAAATGGCAGGTTTAGTGTGGTCCACCAGGGCCAGACAGAGTCGGACCCTAAGGCCTCTTCAAACAAATACCATCATTTCTCCTCTGCTCTCTCTCCCTCCCTGCTCTCACCGTCTCCTTTACTCGCTCCTCTTCCTGCGCCAGCTGCAGCTGCTCCCTCATAGAGCCAAGCCAGCTTTATCCCTCCTCTATCCCTCCTTTCATCCTGTCGTCCGCACATGCTTTTTCCCTCCCAGCAAGTCACACAGACAGGCTCTGTGTCCCCTCAATAGTGCCATTATTTATTCAGGGACGAAATTTGGCACATCACCACCACCACATTTGCAGCGCATCCGGAAAAAAAGCAAACGCATTTAGTAGGTGAAACAGCTCAAGATCGAGATAACAGTAACGTTTCACTTCTCTTCAGCTTCAGGATGTGATTGTTCTGTCCTTTTTGAGTGCAGTTACAAGGTTGTTGATGCTCCTGGGCCTCAGCAAGTGCTCCAATTGTAGTATATTACTGTCATTTTACTATATCACGGTAATTGTGCTCTTTCGCTGCAATTTTTGGTTTCCTCTTCACCTATTGTATCTTGTTTCCATTGGTGCCTGAATTATTTTCCCGCTGCTTCCTTTGCCTTTTATGTGACCGTCTCTCGTTTTCTTTTCCTCTCGCAGTTCCCAGCCAGCCACCCCAAAATGTGCGGGCCATCACGGTGACGTCGGACGAGGCGGTGATCACGTGGTCCGAGCCCCCGCGGATGACCCTGAATGGGGTTCTGAAGGGCTACCGTGTGGTGTTCTGGTCCCTCTACCCCGATGGAGGTGGGTGCTGTGGGGGCCAGACACTGGGGCTCAACCAGAGTAATTATACGCTACTACTGTTACTCCCTCACTAGCCGCGGTCCCCGTAGAGCGCCCCCTTCTGTCCACCTGTGTATCTGTATCCCAGCCAGTCCAAACCACAGACGATGTACATTTGTGGGTGGACGGGTGTATGTGTGTGTGTTGTGAGGAAAATGTAGATAAAAAACAAAAATACAATTTACACTACCGTTCAAAAGTTTGGGGTAGATACGATTTTTTAATGTTTTTGAATGATCACCAGGGCTGAATTTATTCGATAAAAAGTACAGTAAAAATTGTTTATACAGTATATAATATGTATATTATTTCTGTCATGCAAAGCTGAATTTCAGCATCATTACTCCAGTCTTCAATGACGCATGATCCTTCAGAAATCTTATTATATGCTGATTTAGTGCATACTATAGATTAGGGTCCTATTCTCACTATTAACTAACTATTAACTACGACTTTTGTCTCAATAAATGCCTGTTTACTGCGTATTAATAGTTAGGAACGTATTTGTTAAGTTTAGGTATTGGGTAGGATTAGGAATGTACAATATGGTCATGCAGAATAAGGCATTAGTATATATTCAAAACTAAATAAAATATATAATAGCCTATATAAAATACAAATTAAGAATTATCCCCATGATTTATTAATTCATTCCCTTGTTTTAATAAATCGTGGCCACATTGTACTAATCAGTTCCCTTGTTTTAGTAGGAATAAATTCTTAATTTGTGGCCACAATGTATGTATGGGAAAATATATTTATTTATGTATTATATATAAAAATATATTATATTTATATATATATATATATATATATATATATAATATATTATAAAAATATTAAGCAGCAGAACTGTTTCCTACTGAGCCCGTGTATATATATATATATATATATATATATATATATACATATATATACGGGCTCAGTAGGAAACAGTTCTGCTGCTTAATATTTTTATGAAAACCGTGAACATTTTTTTCCATGATTCTTTGATGAATAGAAAGTTCAAAAGAGCAGCATTTATTTGAAATTGGAAGCTTTTGTACCGTAAATGTTTTCATAATTGTGTCCTTACTGAATGAAACTATTAATTTCAACAACAAAAAATCTTACTGACGCTAGTAAAACTTTTGAACGGTAGTCTACTTAAACCAATAAATGGGCCGAATAATGTCTTACAAGGTAAGGGTATGTTGTTTATAACTAACTGAAATGCAACGACAATATGTTTTGTTGTTGTTGTTGTTGTTGTTGTTGTTGTTTATCCGGCTGTATATCACTTACAAAAAAAGTACTGCAGTGCTGTAAAGTAACATGGTACAGTGATGACATCAGATGGTAATACACACCATGCACTGAATCTTATTCAGTAGGAATCTAGTTTCTTCAAAGAATAGCATGGCATTGCCATCGTACAGGCATAAATGCTATTTTAACATCTTTTTACTTTTTGTTTGTTTTGAACCTGGACATAAATATCACTTTCTGCTAAATATAGCTTTACTGTGACAAGCAACCTTTTGTCCAGCAAAATAGACTATTTTAGTCTCCCGTTGAATAATACCATGGTACTTTTTTTGCAAGTGGAATGTGTGCAAACATGGTTCTCCTGTGTTCCCTTGTGTGATGTGTTCTAATTACACTGCTGTTATTAGTGAGTATATGAGCATGCAGAAAGAGAGTCATTCAGTATTTTTCACGTCTCTCAGAATGGGGAGAGATGCAGAACATCACTACCACTCGTGAGCAGGTGGAGCTGAAGGGTTTGGAGAAGTTCACAAACTACAGCATTCAGGTCCTGGCCTACACACAGGCAGGAGATGGCGTCCGCAGCAACGTACTCTACATTCAGACCCGAGAAGACCGTAAGTTCGCACACATGTAAACACGTGTCCATATGTCTGTGTACTTGAATACGTGTACACATACATTAAAAAACAATAAACCTATTCCAAAACCTAGTGAGCTATCTTATGGCTTGCTGCCTACAGGGCCAGCTTCATCATTTGAGACTCATCACATATAGTGCACAAGAGACTAGTTCACTCTTGATTGCAAAGCTATGCTAGCTTGTAAGCTATGAGGTTGTTAATTGATTGTACATGCTTTTGTTGAAGCCATCAGCCCACGTTATTTTAACTTATCTTTTGTTTAACAGTAGAGTTCCCTTACTAATACTAAAATAAATCCCTTACTAAAGACACAGTATTTCAAATCAAAATACTTACATCAAATCTAATTTTGTAATGTTGTGATGTACTCATAGCTGGTTGGATTGCTTCATGACTAAACATGCTTCGTGTTTACACAACGCTGTTTTCGACTAAAAACGGAAAACTTATTATGCTTTTTGGCCGTTCATTTACATTTTGAAATAAGTTTTTGAAAACTATACCGTATCCACGTAAACAATAAAAACGTGACTTCATGCGTATTACTTGTCCAGCCTATAGGCATGTAGTGTTTCTTTACAAAGTGACATCGCCAACTACTGGCCTGGCATGAATAAAACTTTCGTGTTTTTAGTCGTTTTCGTGGATCCTTGTGAGCGGGGCTCATTGTGACAAAGTTTCGTGTGTATGAGAAAAAAAGTTTTCAGTATATTGTTTACGTGTAAACATACCCTTAAAGTGTTTTTGAGAATCCTTAGGGGGAAAATGAATGGGAAGTTACTTCCGGATCCAAGGACGCTGTAAAAATGGGCTGGAATTTTCTGTATCTTCTGATTTATTTATCCTATTTGGTAACACTTTATAATAACTGCACGCTAATAATCATTAGTTAAGCATGAGTAAACCATTAATTCATCATTCATAAAGCATTAATAGACATTAATAAGCAGTTCATAAATACAGCTATAAATGATTTAAAAGCATATCTATAATTTGTTTAACAATTGTATTTCATCCTTTATTAATGATCAATTTATCATTTCTAAATGAAGAATTGCATTTTTTATGAACCAGTTATTTAAGAGTTTTCAGTGGTTCATACGATTACTTAGAGCGAGTAAGTAAATGATTAATAAATTATTTAAGTTTTAACTTATTATTCAGACATATAGTGATGGTTACTTAATGTGTTAATAAAATGCTTTATTAACATGTATTAATGCTGTAATTAAGGGTTAATTTGGGTAGTTATAAAGCATTTAGTAGTGGTCAGTTAACTATGTTCATGAGCTCATCTAAAGTGAGGACTATTCATGCCTTGTAAAGCATTTTTAAAGGCTGTTAACTATTTCTATCTTCTGTATCACTGCGTTGTGTTTGTTACATTTTACTGTTTAGAAGATTGACAAGTCTTTAAATCACCTTTATAAATGCTTTACAAAGCATGAATAGTCCTCACTTTAGATTAGGTCACAAAAATAGTTAACTGACCACTACTAAATGCTTTATAACTACCTGTATTTACTACATTTACTTACACTTTCTAAGTGGTCTTATGAATGACTGACAACTCTTAAACAACTGGTTTGTAAATAATGCTATACTTTATTTAGAAATTATTAATTGATCATTAACAAAGTATGAAAATACAATTATTAAACGCATTATAGATATGCTTATAAATCAAGAAAGAAGCATGTATAGCTATATTTATAAACTGCATTTTAATGTCTATTAATGTTTTATAAATGATGAATTAACTGTTTACTCATGCTTAACTAATGATTAATAGCGTGTAGTTATTATAAAGTGTTACCTTTTATTTTATCTTCTGAGCTTGCTGTAATGCATTCTGAGATTGACTTTGCTATGAATGATTCAGTCGTATAGAATGTGGCCTGTTAAGGGATCTTAAAAAACAAATTAATGTTACTGCCAGTGTTGGGTGTAACTAATTACTAAGTAATTAGTTACTGTAATTTAATTACTTTTCCCTTGAAAATCTGAAGTAAGGGATTACTCTTAATTTATATGTAATTTAATTACAGTTACTTTTGTTGTAATTGAGGTAAATACTGTGTATGGGTCAATCCGATCTCACAGCGATTCGTATGCATTTTATGAGGTACTCGCACTCGTACAAATTCATTTGTGAAGTCGTACGTAATTATTGTAAAATATGTATGAAAACATTCATGCAATTTTATAGTATTGATTTGAAAGAATTAAAACAGATTCATGTCTATCCTTGTATTATTCAGCTGGTTGAGATTGATATGGGATTTGGAAAGTAATTAGTAATTTAAAGTAATTAAATACTTTTTAGAGAGAGTAATTACTACAGTAATCTAATTACATTGTTGAAGAGGTAATTAGTAACTAGTAATTAATTACGTTTTTAGAGTAACTTACCCAACACTGGTTACTGCTTACTATTGAGCATATTTATTATGATACCCTGAATAGCCAGATTATTAGGTTTTGGACCACATAAAAGGTAAAAAAACGATATAGTCTTTTATCTGTGACAGATAATTGTGACCCTCCAGTGCGCTTTCAACCCAGACAGTGTAGAACCGGTGTTGAAACACACAGCCACATTATGTGCAATCCACTTCCCCTTTACCCCGACTCTATTCAAGCTCAAGGGTGTGTGTGTGTGTGTGTGTGTGTGTGTGTCTGGGTGGGGGGAGGTTGTGGGGCAGAAAATCTTGCCACAAAAACCACATTAGCTGGAGGCAAGTGCTGCATGGTCCCAGCAGATGATGCTGGATTGCTTGATTGCTGGATGCGGTCGCCGTGGCGACATTTAGGCTCTGAAATAGCATTAGCACACTTAATGAGAATTAAGACACTAAAGGAGGGGGGTCTGTAAAGCTGGTTTATGTCTCAAAGCAGATCTCCCATCCAACACAAGGAGAAGGATTTATTCTTTGTGGATTAGCTGACATTAATTTTGTGCTTACACTGGTCGGGATAGGATTATCCTATATCTGTCTCTCCTCCGTTCCCTGGTGGGGTTGAGGGGGGATTCAGGGAAATAAGGGGTGTCTGATTGGTGGAGAATAGGAGAGATGCATTGATCTTTTTCATTTAATTGAATGTGATAGATAGAGGAGTGTGTGGTGTCAGTTTGACAAGGGGCTTCCTGTCCACATTTTTGGGGCCAAGTACTTTCTGCTCATGGCACATATGGAAACTTTTTTTAAAACAATGTAATAATAGTCATTTTCGACTGTGTTCTCCATAATTTACAGGAAATTAGAACAACGGTTTGTGTCACCACTTTAAGACATAAACCCCCCTCAAGGATAAACCCCTGTATGGCTAAACCCTAGTAATGATGATTATGAATTTTTCTCCAAATCCTTCTTGAATCTCCATGTCTTGCTAAGCGTTGTAGACACTCTAATTTGTGACGGTTATTTCTAAGATGACAGAAGTGTGATGGGGATTTAATGTATTTTGGGGCCAATCCTAAACAAAGCTCTGTCTGGACCCCTACATATTTTTATGTAACTCCAAAAGCGGGAGTCTTATTTGTTGGCCAGTTTTCTTCGCAGTGCAATGGAAAAGACCATCAATATTCACTCGCATTGATGCCAATCAAAAGTTCACGCTGCTCCGAACAGATCCGTTAACAGCTGTTTATTGAAATTAAAATGTTTAATGCATTAAATTTTCACACTGAACACTGTCTTGGTGTGAAGATTAATCTTATGGTAAGAAATTCTCTACAATAGATTCAAGAAACATGTTTGTTTTTGTTTTTTGTTTTTTTTTTTTTTTGGCTCTTAGTTTCATTTGTTCTAGCTCTATTCCAAAAACTAGTTTTCTGCCTTCATAGGAGAAATTTTAAGGTAGACAAAGGCAGTTCCCAAAAGTAGGCTGCAATATTATAAGATATTCTAATTTTGGCCAAATTTGTGCAAACATTGAATGTGTCCTTCATAAAGAAATCCCAGAATGCATCCAAGATGGCTGGGGGGGGGAAGTATATTTTATTCAGAACAGATTTTAATTTGAATAGAAAAATCTAATTTTACCCAGTAATTTTACGTTTTTTTTTTTTTTTTTTTTTTACTTTTTTAGGGAGCATTAGCTCCAACTTAGCAACATGCTAAGTTATTTCAAACTCTGTAAGCAAAAACTCAGTTGTTTCTCATCTTCGCTTCACAAGCAGCGCTATTTATTTGCCATTTCCTATGTAGAAAGCTTTGATGCAGTCATGATGGTTAAGATGCTGCCAAAGTCCAAAGTGTTTCGACTTTTAGACTTTTTAACCGTACACGTAGCTTTTGCACACTCGACACTTGCACACTGGAAAGTTTAATCATTGTCCAATGTCTGGGACTATTACCAGTGTTGTAGTACTCGAGACTCGGACTCGTCTCGGACTCGGTCTTGAGACCATATTTTAATGGTCTTGGTCTTGTCATGGACTCGTGTGCATTTGGACTCGGAATTGACTCGTACTCGAACATTTTTTTATAGGACTCGGACTTATTCCCGAGTCCACTCGAGTTCAATTAAAAATATTTTTCATGATTATTAATGTATGTTAATAAAATATTTCTTTAAATTGATTGACACGCCCAGTGATTGGTGATTTTCTAGTGCGCAACTGCGCATGACAAATTGTAATAAAATTGCTTTTAACACCACCTACTATGTGGCCTTTTTACCCCAAACTGATCATATTTTTTAAACTCTAAGTAAATTCAGTAAAAAAAAAAAAAGGATTTTTAAATATATAAAAGGATATAAAGGATTAATAAATTAGGTAATCAACCCTCACTGGTCTCGGTCTCGACTCGGACTCGACCGTCTCTGGTCTCGGACTCGACTCGGACTCGACCGTCTCTGGTCTCGGTGTCGACTCGGACTCGAGTGAGGTGGTCTCGACTACAACACTGACTATTACTCTCAATTATGATGGATAAAAACGTGATTAAAACTCATTTAAACGTGTATCTTTTCACACACGCTGTACGGAAAACCCCAGCGTAAATTAAATTGTAAGTATACTTATTTAGCTGACTAAGTAGGCAGAAAGACAGCTCGCTTGTTTAAGAACAGGGCTCCACTTTTTTTTCTCGTTTTTTCTTTCTCTCTTTAAGAAAAAGTCCATTAAACTCCATAAGTAGCACACAACATATTACGACAAACCTTAAGGTCACATGGAGGTGATATAGAGGCCCACAATGCATCTCTCAAACATTAATCTTGTTTTCTGTTTCTTTTCTTTCTCTTTCAGACCCCGGCCCTCCAGCGGGCATCAAAGCAGTGCCATCCTCTGCCTCCAGTGTGGTGGTATCCTGGCTTCCCCCCATCAAGCCCAATGGTATCATCCGAAAATATACAATTTACTGTTCCAGCCCTGGATCGGGCCAACCGGTGAGGCACAAAAATGGGGAAACGTTGATTTTGGTGTTGCCGTCGTTTTTTTGTTTTTGTGTTTGTTGAAGCATCCAAGACCGAATATTTATGTGGGTTTTTTTTACATTTATGTGCTTTACTTACTATGTGTGGATTTTTTCTTTTTCTTTAGATTCTAAGTATAAATCTCGGCGTTTGGTTAATTGTATCGTCTATTTGTTCGTGGATTTGCGGCGAGTGTATTTTTAATCTGTGCATGTGTGAGATTGTGCTGCAGTATCAGCGGGATGTGTGTGTGCGTGTGTACTTGTGTGTGTGTGTGTAAATGAGAGGCTCATACTGCAGTGTGTGCATGCAAGCTCACCCTCCCGTCTCATTTGCATATCTGCGTCTCATCACGTTGCCTAGACAACCTCATCTGTTCATCAGGGAGGGCAGGAAACAAGCTGACAGCACACACACAAACACACACACATCTCACAGGCTCGATCACATTTATAACCACCTTCTCGACAAACACACACACACGTAATTTGTGTACTCTCACACTGAATTAATGTACCTGTCCAGATGTACACATGCTCACTCTCTTCTGTTCTTTTGCTCATTCACAAATCACTTCTCTCTCTCTCTCTCTCTCTCTCTCTCTCTCTCTCTCTCTCTCTCTCTCTCTGGCCTCACTGGGTGATTACTATGTAAATGAGTGTGTGTGTGTGTGGGGGGGGGGGTGCAAGGGGGCGTGGAGGAGGAGGAAGGGGGGTCAGACTCAGCGTGTGGGGAGTACTTTTGTTCCTCTTTTCATTATCTCCCTCTATCGCTCCCCGGATCACCGCTATCTCTACACCGGAGGAATATTTTAATATCCGTTACAGCGCTCCACCCCTCCCACCCGCACCTCCCGTACCTGATTCATGCTGAGAGAGACGAGGGTGGGGGTTTGGGGGGTGAATCGAAATTAACTATGGAGAGAGGGTTCAGAAGCCTAGTGAGCTGCCTACCAAGACAGCATCTTTAGGGATCTTAGACATACTCCCAGAAGGCAGCGCTTTTCAAACTTTTTGGTGCCAAGGTCCCCAAATATGATGATCCTCTTCCTAAAATATGAAGACAGCTAAATATAGTACTCATTTGTATGGGAAAAATAGCAAACATGATATGATAAAAGCAACATCTGTGAATGTGTATTGATTTATAAATATTATTATGATTATTATTTTTGTACATAAATATTATTTGTGTTTTGTTATTTATATTAATGGTTTAATTTAACAATAATTATAATATAATTGTATTACAAAAATATAATATAATATTATTATGATTATTATTATTATTATTTTCACTATTTATCTCTAAACCCCATGACCTTGGCTAATATACAAACCAGCACCACATGTAGTCTTCACAAATAAACCTAGCCCAGAATGCACTGTGACAAATTCTTGGAAAAATAATATTCCAAGATGGCCGATCAGGAAATCTAAAAAATTCCTGGGGGATGCTAACATTTCATTAGCATTCCCATTCATCTTAATGACAGTTGCTAGGCTGGCACATGTAGGCAGGAAGTATGTAAACTGCATGCTAAAGTCACATTGTTGTGGAAGTAGCGACAGATCTTTTCTTCCATTTTGTGACGCACATCTGAGTGAAACAGATTATCAAAAAGAAAAAAGTCTGATAAAAAATGACAAGGTAAATGTTAGAAAATTAAACCAATGCATGGATGAATCCACAATAAGATCAATAACATGCATTTAGAAAATAGATAGGGTGAATTTCCACTTCATGTCGACTTTAAACCCTATTTTTATATTGTAATTTGTATTGCTTGCATACTGGAATAACATTATTATAGTAATCTATTGTAAAGTGTTCCACAAACATTGTTGATGAGTATTCCATTCCATTCTGTTTCTATTTCAGTTAGAATGCCGCTTTAGAAGACAGCTGCAACTGTAGGTATTATATTTCTGATTATGAATAGAATATGGAAATATGTTTACCTAAAATCCACTGAAGAACCCATACTGACATGAGTTAGTGCACTGTGTTAGTGTCAGGACCGAGGGGTACGAGAGATGATGGCAGGGCAGCATCAGTGGTGGAGGAAGTACTGAATCTCAGTACTTACGTAAAAGTACAAATACTCAGATAAATATTTACTTTAGTAAAAGTAGAAGTAACACAATGACAACCATACTTAAGTAAAAAGTAAAAAGTACTTTATTTTAAATGTACTTTAAGTATTAAAAGTAAAAGTACTTGCATAACAATTTATTATCTTAATGTCTATTTTCTAATGATTAATAAAACATTTAATTCTAACTCATTCAACCTAATAGCTTACTCCTATAATGATGTTCAATAATGATGGAAAAAAATGTCACCATTTCTGAAACAAGCTTGCAATTAGGCAATATCATGCTTATCCTTACTATATGTTAATAACTATGTTTGGCAGTAAACACGATTCATTTATGGTGTAATTCTGAACCTCTTGGCTTGCCATAATCCTAACCAAACGTATATTACACACGGTGTGTTTCCTATGCATGTAAAAACAAATTTGCGCATATGAGTTGCATGATAAACACACTGCGTGTGAGACGCATATAGTGTGACCGGGTTGATATACTGTATCTATGGCAACCAAACGTCACTGGTGAGACAAACGTGCAACGAACGGACGGTCAGATTACGTTTTGGCAGGGGAAAACTGATCAGAAAATGTAACGAAAATGTAACAGAAGTTTTAGAAATGTAGTGGAGTAGAAAGTATAATAATTGCTGCAAAATGTAACGAAGTAAAAGTAAAAAGTAGGCACTATTTATTGTACTTAAGTAAAGTAAAGATACGTGAAAAATGTACTTAAGTAAAGTAACGAAGTATTTGTACTTCGTTACATTCCACCACTGGGCAGCATTCAGCGAGATCGGTGGGAATGACACTGTGTGTTTGCATGTCTGCGGGCAAGAGACATTCATCGTGATGAACATGCGTTTGGACAGCAGACACACGGCTCTCTTAAACACACTACAATTACAGAGAGCTTGAAGCACAGCCTAACATCACGTTATTTCTGTGTGTGTACAGTGATACTGTTCTATGTTCTTGTTGTGCATTTCAATGAAAGGTGGATATAATAATAGAAAAATACTTATCGTGTGTGTGTGTTACGCATGCTGAGGTGAGCATCAGATATCTCTCATTAGAATGCCTCTATTGTTAGTGTTATCTGAGGCTGACTGATCTAGTGTGTCTGGGGGTATTGTCTTTTTACCCTATCATCTACTTGTGTAAGGCCCCCTGGGTCTCCCTCTCTCTCTCTCTCTCTCTCTCTCTCTCTCTCTCTCATACACACACATACAAACACACACAGTTAAGCCTTTTTCACTCACGTAAAGAAAAGCAGCAGAAATCTGTTATATAGCTAACGCTATTAATTCAAGGGTAAAGGAAAGAATTGTGTTTGAATAATCATTTTCTCCAGGTGCCGCCACACACGTTACACATTCATCTTCACCTTTAAAAGGGCCCAGTATAAATCCTGTTTTAAAGCAAGTTGTCATCTTTCATTTTTAGCTTTAAAAAGCTTTTATATAAGAGCTGAAGCCTATAGTAAGGCCAGAAACGTATTCAAATACCAGAAAGTTCAATCCTGATGTACAGTATAACAAAGCTCAGTACTCAGATGCTATCAAATGTGTTATTAAAGTGCAAAAATTCATAGGCAAAAAGTTGATTGTTGATTGTCAATAGTGTCGTGATGGACTGTATGAAGCACAGCTCGCATAAAAGACTTTTAAACTGCAGTTTTATGTTGGTCAACATAACTGAATAGAATAGCCCTTTCAATTTTAACTAGCAAAATTGACTGTAGAAGAAGAACGTTTATGCTAATACCCGCTATAGACGAATCCGGCGAAATTACCGGAAGTAAGCGGGCGCCATTACTGAGCTGTTGCTGGGTAGCGTTGCGCCATTGCCTCCTATTGTTTTAGTTGCAACTTGCGTCCGCTGGAATAAACAGCCCGCGATTTACGACTGTCACTGACGTTACAACGTTACCCCTTGTATAATGTCGAGTGGGATAAATTGTTTCAATGGTGGCAGTAAAATTTCAATTTTGAAGAGAAAACATTGTGAATACCCCGGATCGACTGCCCCTGTCTGGTGCCGTACGGTTTACACAGATTTCCTGGGCGAGTACAAGACGCGGACATTCGCGTATAATAACAATTATTTAATGACATAAGTAAAAAAAATATAATAAATATGTGATATAGTGATCAGCAAAATCTCCTCTCTTGCTATTTTTTTCTGTTCAATTAACATGCTATGGTCATTAAATGGCTTTCCTGAGCTAAATGTAACGTTATGTGACATAATTGTTTTCCTGCTGTTATATTGACCTCTTTCCATGGTTTAAAAACACTAATTGGTCGATATTATGTATACTTTCCAGCTAACGTTACCTTACCCTTGCCCGTTGCATTTGAAAATGAGATAAATAATGGACACAAATGAAAAACATGATTTTTTTTTTTGTTTGATTTCATTCATTTATTTATTTATTGTTTCCAAATGGACAGATCTTTTTTTTATAGTTTCCTCGTTAGCAAACGTTAGCCTAGCTACTGTAGCTTGCCAAGCTATTTTCATAAATAATCTGTAAGATCGTTTGTACCTTCATCTGTGACTGGAGGCCACTGTCTAACATCTTCAACCCAACAAGTCATTCTGCCTGGCTGTAGCTGTCATCGAGGGTGCGTTATCACCGGTGCATATGTCTATGCTGGTGTAACAGCTCAGTAATGGCGTCGCCACAAGATGGCAGCCTACACAGAACGCTCGTCGGATTCGTCTATAGCGGCCCGTATATTATGGATTGCGTTTGGACACATTTCAAAATCCAACATACATTGAAACATTTGTATCCACATACTTGTTGAGTCTAAAAACAGCTATTGTGAATTGTTTTTTCTAACAGAATAACATCACAGCCCTGTCTTTATCAGCTTTAGCGTGTTTGTTCGTAACATTGTGTTCTTGCGCTGATTCCAGGCACCCAGCGAATACGAAGCCAACCCTGAGCTGCTGATATACAGAATCACCCACCTGACCCGGGGTCAGCAGTATCTGATCTGGTCAGCTGCCGTCACCACTGCTGGTCGGGGCAACATCAGCGAGAAGGTGACTGTGGAGCCTGCTGGGAAAGGTGAGTCCGCCTAGCGGTTAATAGGAAAATAAGTCTTTATGAAGACCTGTGTCATATCTCCTATCAGCTCTTCAACTATAGAAGTCAATACATGATCTCAAATCAGACAGTTTGATCGTTTCCGAGCAGTAATCAATGTCAATTCCTGTCTATAATCTTGCTTTATTTACTCAGCGATTATGTAGAAATTGTGCAATTGCCTGAGAAGGCAGATGACTCGAGTGAGCACAGGGTCATTCTGTCATTGATGCTCTCTTCCTTTTCCTTCATTCTCTCCTGATGGATGGTGCTATAGCCTGTCATTTATTATGAGGAGAGGAGTAAAAGCAACTAAATGAGAAAGAGATGGCAGACAATGACCCGGCCAATATGCCAGACAATGAAGGGGGCAGTTCAATCAATATTTCCTGGGTCAGAGAGAATCTATGAGTGTGTGTGTTATTAAACAACTGGTTCACAGCTAGTTTAAAGAGCAAGAGTCCCTTGATGGCCAATTTTTCCATGTATGTTCAATTTCCATTGAGTGAACTGTTGTGGTCACACACTAAATAGTCATTAAATAACATGTAGAGGTCAAACTGTATAATATATACTTTTTAAGGGTTGGTTCACACAGAGTGTGCTTTTGTGTTTAAAGGTCTGAGGTAAACAAGGGAAATAAACGCAAGGTCTTGAAAAGTTGAACTTATTTTGCTTTGAGTGGCACATTTATAGAACACTGTGTCACTGCTAAAAACGTGAGATGAAGATGTCCATTGTTTTGACTCAACAAATATGTCCATCTATTGCGTGTTTACCATAGACTGTAAAAATAATGGACAAAGTGTCTGTGACGTCACGCATAGACTTTCTGAAGAACAGTTTTGAGGCTGGTATGGTTGGCGCCATATTGGAAAATCTTGGGAAATACAAAATACAAATGTTCAGAAAGGATACAGAGGTGATATGATGTGTTGTGTCAGATCATCGCAGCCCGTTATCAGCTGTCGATCAAAGTTAACCGCCCTTATTTGTCATACATTTTGTATCTAAATACGATCGAAACTAACGAGTTAGAAAAAAATTCACCCCCCTCACAGTTGTCAGGCACTCGGAGCCTATCGAAAATTACAATAAAAGTCCATGGGACCAAACTGTAAACAAATGAATTTATGCTGTGAAAACAGGACATTTTATGAATATTGGCTCCCTTTTGGGACCGGCCTCTAGCGGATTTTAGATGCACTTCCGGGTAGGCTTCGTTTTTCAGATTAGAATGTTCCCGCTTGGTGTTTACATATAAAAGCAATGGAAACGTAACGCAGTGGAATGGGCCCCTAAAACCCCAACCTTTTTTACTTCCTTTGCAGGGTTCAAACCTTAGGAAGGTCAGCCCACCCTAAGCCCAGTATAATTTGTGCACCGGTATATGACTCTTTGTTTGTCCTACTCAGCTCCTGCTAAAATCCTATCTTTTGGTGGAACGGTGACCACTCCATGGATGAAGGAAGTCCGGCTGCCGTGCAGCTCGGTGGGAGAGCCGACACCTACCATCAAATGGACCAAAGACAGGTCTGAGATCAGCTTTTGGCGATTTCCTGAAAACCCCTATGAGTTTTGAATTATGAAAAGTGACAGTTTAGTTGTACAACCCCAAATTCAAGGTCAATGTGATTGTGATTTGATCATCACAGTGAGGACACTGCCATTCCGGTTACTCAGGATGGTCACAGGAACATTCTTTCAAATGGTACCCTGGTGCTACGTTCTGTGAAAGCCGAGGATTCTGGGTACTACACCTGCACCGCGACCAACACGTTGGGGTTTGACACAATCATCGTAAACCTGCTGGTACAAGGTAAGGAAAAGTGTATTTGCATACAGTCCTGGGTCAACTACTTTGTTGGTCCTCGAAGAGTTCCTATCAACCAATCTGAATTTAGGTTTGGGGGGCGGTCACATTAGTGACATTTTGTGTGTAAAAAGGGTCCATTGTCCAATAGCAATGTATGATGCACAGCTCACACAGAAGTCAGAAGCCGCTTTCTGTTGGTCAACGTGGCAGCTTTTCATGACCAATCATTCACTCTGAAGCAAAATTCTCGAACATGCAGATTCCTGTTGATGACTCGATTTGGACCATGAAAACTTGCCGATCAATGGAAAATATGACCCGTACCTTTAGAATGGGGGTAGAGATATAAGATTGTGTCATGTTCCAGGACGGGAAAAAGTTGACTTCCCATCCACCTGTGTGTGTGTCTTGTGTTATAGTGCCTCCAGATCAACCACGTTTGACAGTTTCCACCACGTCCACTTCTTCTATAACTCTGGCTTGGATCCCTGGAGACAATGGAGGAAGCTCCATCAGAGGTACAAGCTTTTGTCCTGCCTCTGTCTGGTCGTCTGGTCGTCTCTATCTCTCACCCCCTTTTTAATTTTCTTTTATCTATCTCTAAGGTTTGTTTTATTATGTTTCACACATTCTACCTTGTTTCTATCAGTCTATCTGTCTTTCTCTCAGAATGTTGAATCCGTCACGTTACTGTCAAACTGCTTGCACCTCACAGTAAATTAGGTAAAAACATAGATATCTGTGGTGTTTGTGTGTGGAAGGGTGGGAGGAGAATACGGAGCACACCAGGCTGTCAGTGGGTAAATCCTTTTGATGTGGAGCCCTTTATTTTGCCATCTGCCAAAGCTGAAGTGAGACACCAAATCCATCCCGTTCCTAATGATGGGCGACGCCATATTGTGCATCTATTTGCATAACTGTGCAGTCAGCATTTTTTCTCTCTTTGTAACTAATGGAGGTTTACAGCCATCTGATCAGCTCTTCATCTGAGATAGTTACTCTGTGATTAGTCTGTAAGGTCAATGCGCCATCTAGTGGTGATGTTAGGAAGTCTTTATTATGGTGTCCTGAGTTATGCTTGCAATGCCAAAATCATGAGTTTGATTCCCAGAAATTGCATGAACTAATAAAATAATGTAATACATTATGCAACAATAAACCTTTAAACATTGTTGTACAATGATATAAATATGTTTATTCAGTTACAAAAAAAATATATATTTTTTTTTTTTACCAATTTTGGTAAAATTTTTGTACATTAATATGACAGCATATTGTCAGTCCACTCAAATAATGAGTAAACAAAAAAAAAAAACGATTTGCTCAAATTGCTTCTAGTTCTTGGAATGGGAAGTCCAATGGGGCACATTGCATTGTGGGATACAGTATCCTACATAGTGTGATCTGCTATTGCACATTTTTGCAAATCTGGAAAATGTGCATATTGTTGTCAGCATACGTACTCCATACTCCACAAGCAGTCGTATATTAGTATGCTATTCAAACATATTGTTAGACTCCAAAACACTTTTAGTACACTACTCTTTAAAACAGAATCCTAGAATTCAGTGAAAACAGCTGTCCTATATTGCATATGTGTGTGTGTTCAGGATTCGTGCTGCAGTATTCAGTTGATAACACTGAGGAGTGGAAGGATGTCTTCATTAGCTCAAGCGAACGCTCTTTCAAGTTGGACAACTTGCGCTGTGGAACCTGGTACAAAGTCAAACTGGCAGCTAAAAACAGTGTGGGAGCCGGTCGCATCAGCGAGATCATTGAGGCCAAGACTCATGGCAGAGGTGAGTGGTTCTAGCTAACTTAAAGGACCTTTTATCAAGGTTCTTGCACCAAAAATATAATTGTTTAGTTCCTTGTGACCAGTTCCTTCCTCCTTACTAACCCTTAGAATTAAATAGGCTCAGTTTGCTACTGTACCTTTAAGACTTATGTAAAAATTATCATTGGCTATTTAGCATTTTTCATACTTTTTAAATTCATACACGCTAGCGTTCAATATTCTGAGTAATTTTTTTTATGTTTTTATAAGTCACTTGTGCTCACCAAGGCTGCATTTATTAAGGCTGCATAAATACAGTAAAAAACAGAAATATTGTGAAATATTATTCCAATTTAAAATGATTATTTTCTATTTGAGAATATATTTTTTCAGCATCATTACTCCAGTCTTCAGTGTCACATGATCCTTCAGAAATCATTCTGGTATTGTGATTTTCTGCTCAGGAAACATTTATTATTATCAATGCTGAAAACAGTTGTGGTGCTTAATATTTTTGTGGCAATCGTGATACATTTTTTCAGCATTCTTTGATGAATAGAAAGTTAAAACTGCATTTATATGAAATATAAATCTTTTGTAACATTATAAATATCATTACAATCTCTCGTCAATTTAATTTGACTGCTGAAAATAGGTATTAATTTCATTTTTTTTAACATTTTGAATGGTAGCGTATATCCCATTAAGGAAGATTTATGTGAAATTCAAGGATAAATCCGAAATAACATCTATGTATGTGACATTTAAAAGTAAAAAGTAGACCTACCAATCTATTGCATCAATACAACCTTATAATAGTTTGAACTCAGCCAATCATTGATACAGATTACATGGATTATATGGTAATCAATCTATAACACATAAGTATATTGTAGTATGAAATCAGCCAATCATTCGTTTTATTTCTTATTTTTGCAGAGCCGCAGTTCAATAAGGACCAGCCCCTCTTCACTCACATCAACTCCACCCACGCCCGGCTCAACCTCCAGGGCTGGACGAGCGGCGGCTGCCCCATCACCGCTGTCCTTCTGGAGTTCCGTCCCAAAGGCACCTGGGCCTGGCAGAGCGTTCGCACCAACGCCTCTGCTGACATCTTCCTCGCTGAGCTGCGTGAGGCCACCTGGTATGAGCTGAAGATGAAGGCGTGCAACAGCGCCGGGTGCGGGAACCAGAGCTCACAGTTTGCCACGCTGGATTATGATGGCAGTACGTCCCAGCTATAATAAAATGAAATTATGTGAATGCACCATCAGTCGAGTCACTCAATTGTCATTCAATACTTGTACGGATGTCCAGATATATTTCCTCCAGGGCCAGGGCATGTACTACAGGACGACGCAAAAGAACATGTACAATTAGCAGCTAAATCAATTAAATAATCTGATTTTAGGCCTGAATTTTAGCGATAAGAGCCTTGACATGAGGCTTTATCTCGATCTCTTCATTTATCTCTATTTCCTTTCCTCCGCAGGCACTATTCCGCCAATTAAGTCAGCACGAGGGGAAGGGGACGATGTTAAAAAGCTTTTCTCAATCGGCTGCCCAGTCATCCTGGTCACGTTAGGCATGGCGCTACTCTTTATTATCCGCAAGAAACGCAAAGAAAAGAGACTCAAGAGACTCAGAGGTAAGTAAGAGAGTGAAAGAGGCGGGAATCTGTATTGAAAGAATGGAACTGTTTTTTTTTTTAAATATTTGATACTGTATGTATTTTTAATGTGTATGTATGTGTATATACAGTGTATATATGAAGAGTTCAGATGCAAAACCCTCTAAATGCCATTTGAAATTTTCTTCTTTAATGATGATTTTTATCAAACTTGTATATTTAAGTTCAGTAATTTATTTCAAATAGGTAATTATCATTGCCATTTAAGTGAAATCACTGAACTTAAATATACAGGCTTGATAAAAATGATCATTCTAGAAGAAAAATTCAAATGGCACTTAGAGGCTTTTGCATCTGAACTCTTCATATTATATTTTGAGAATCAATTTACAGGTTTGAATAAAAGAACTCTGTTTGCTTCTGTAGATGCTAAAAGCTTGGCTGAGATGCTTATCAGGTAAGGATATAGTTAATAGTCTGTGTAAAGATTAAACTCCAAAATTAAAACATTGATCACATTCATTCCTTATGAAATGTGTTTGTTTAAGGCAGTGGCAATACTTTTATGTTTGTGTCTTTTTGTGGTTGTTTTGCACCTGGAGCAGTAAGAACAATCGAAGTTTTGACACTCCAGTTAAAGGCCCACCTCAGGGACCCCGACTGCACATAGATATCCCGCGCGTGCAGCTGCTCATCGAGGATAAAGAGGGAATCAAACAGATAGGTCAGTGTATGTGTGTGTATGCATGTGCTGTTGAGTCATATGGAAGTCATACCAATATACCTGGAAGAAATATATATTATGCATAATACGATGGATGGATGGATGGATGGATGGATGGACAGATGGAGATAGATAGATAGATAGATGATAGATAGTTAGATAGATAGATAGATATATAGATAGATAGATAGATAGATAGATAGATAGATAGATAGATAGATAGATAGATAGATAGATAGATAGATAGACAGACAAAGATAGATAGATAGACAAAGATAAAAAGATAGATAGACAGACAGACAGACAGACAGACAAAGATAGATAGATAGACATAGATAGATACATAGATAGATAGATAGATAGATAGATAGATAGATAGATAGATAGATAGATAGATAGATAGATAGATAGATAGATAGATAGATAGATAGATAGATAGATAGATAGATAGATAGATAGACAGACATATAGATAGATAGATAGATAGATAGATAGATAGATAGATAGATAGATAGATAGATAGATAGATAGATAGATAGATAGATAGATAGATAGATAGATAGATGGATAGATAGATATATGGATAGACAGACAGACAGACAGACAGACAGACAGACAGACAGACAGACAGACAGACAGATAGATAGATAGATAGATAGATAGATAGATAGATAGATAGACAGACAAAGATAGATAGATAGACAAAGATAAAAAGATAGATAGATAGATAGATAGACAGACAGACAGACAGACAGACAAAGATAGATAGATAGATAGATAGATAGATAGATAGATAGATAGATAGATAGATAGATAGATAGATAGATAGATAGATAGATAGATAGACAGACAGACAGACAGACAGACAAAGATAGATAGATAGATAGATAGATAGATAGATAGATAGATAGATAGATAGATAGATAGATAGATAGATAGACAAAGATAGACAGACAAAGACAGATAGATAGACAAAGATAGATAGATAGATAGATAGATAGATAGATAGATAGATAGATAGATAGATAGATAGATAGATAGACAGACATATAGATAGATAGACAGACAGACAGACAGACAGACAGACAGACAGACAGACAGACAGACAGACAGACAGACAGATAGATAGATAGATAGATAGATAGATAGATAGATAGATAGATAGATAGACAGACATATAGATAGACAGACAGACAGACAGACAGACAGACAGATAGACAGATAGATAGATAGATAGATAGATAGATAGATAGATAGATAGATAGATAGATAGATAGATAGATAGATAGATAGATAGATGGATAGATAGATATATGGATAGACAGACAGACAGACAGACAGACAGACAGACAGACAGACAGACAGACAGACAGACAGATAGATAGATAGATAGATAGATAGATAGATAGACAGACAAAGATAGATAGATAGACAAAGATAAAAAGATAGATAGATAGATAGATAGACAGACAGACAGACAGACAGACAAAGATAGATAGATAGATAGATAGATAGATAGATAGATAGATAGATAGATAGATAGATAGATAGACAGACAGACAGACAGACAGACAAAGATAGATAGATAGATAGATAGATAGATAGATAGATAGATAGATAGATAGATAGATAGATAGATAGATAGATAGATAGATAGATAGATAGACAAAGATAGACAGACAAAGACAGATAGATAGACAAAGATAGATAGATAGATAGATAGATAGATAGATAGATAGATAGATAGATAGATAGATAGATAGACAGACATATAGATAGATAGACAGACAGACAGACAGACAGACAGACAGACAGACAGACAGACAGACAGACAGACAGACAGATAGATAGATAGATAGATAGATAGATAGATAGATAGATAGATAGATAGATAGATAGATAGACAGACATATAGATAGACAGACAGACAGACAGACAGACAGACAGATAGACAGATAGATAGATAGATAGATAGATAGATAGATAGATAGATAGATAGATAGATAGATAGATAGATAGATAGATAGATAGATAGATAGATAGATAGATTTTCCTCATTGTATCTTTGTTTTTCTCTGTTGTGTGTGACAGGTGAAGACAAGGCCACTATCCCTGTGACGGACACTGAGTTCAGCCAATCAGTGAACCCTCAGAGCTTCTGTACGGGTGTGTCTGTGCATCACCCTGCCCTCATCCAGAACACTGGCCCTTTGATTGACATGTCAGACATCAGGCCTGGCACCAGTATGTCATAGCTCACCCACTTGTTGCATATGAGATAGAAGATGGTATGGTATCATTTGTGAATGTTTCATATACTCTCTCATTTGACCTTTTCTCAGATCCAGTATCGAGGAAGAGTGTGAAGTCTGCGCACAGCACAAGGAACCGCTATTCCAGCCAGTGGACTCTGACGAAATGCCAGGCCTCCACACCTGCTCGCACTCTCACCTCAGACTGGCGGACAGTGGGCTCCCAGCACGGCATCACGGTCACAGAGAGTGACAGCTACAGCGCCAGCCTGTCCCAGGACACAGGTCAAATTTCATACACACAAATTTCAGGTTTTAATTATATTTATGGTCTCAGTAACCAGACTTGAAAAACTGTCCACTTTGAAAGAAAGGGGCCGTTTGACCAGCATATGAAGTGATCAACCACAGTGTGTTTAACACTATCTCTGTTCTTTACTATCCTCAGATAAGGGACGTAACAGTATGGTGTCCACAGAGAGTGCATCTTCCACGTACGAGGAGCTGGCCCGGGCGTACGAACACGCTAAGCTGGAAGAACACCTGCAGCACGCCAAGTTCGAGATCACAGAGTGCTTCATCTCAGACAGCTCCTCTGATCAGATGACCACAGGAACCAATGATAACGCAGACAGCATGACCTCTATGAGCACACCATCCGAACCGGGCATCTGTCGCTTCACTGCCTCCCCACCCAAACCACAGGACTACGACCGCGGCAAAAATGTGGCAGTGCCCATTCCCCACCGCGCCAACAAGAGTGAGTTGATGACACATTTAGGTGGTTTTATGGGGGTCATCTTAAGCATTTAGTGCTGGAGCTGTGAAGTCCAGGTTGTGTCATTTCCAGAACTGCTTCTCCCTTTTTTTATAAATAATAATATTGTATAAAATATTATAGATTATAGAATCACATACTATAACTATTTATTGTAATATTTAATAATAATAATAGTTATTATTCTGACATTCCTGAAGGGTTAAATGAAATAGAAAAAAAAATGGTTTGCAGCAGTTATGATCTCAGTAAAGTGTGAAATATAATATATATTTTACAAATATTATATTATATTTAATTTAAAAAACATGGTTGGTTTAAATATTTTCGCATATGTATAATTTCAGTGAATGTTTTCTGATATTTCTGATTACAAAAGTTATAAAAAAATAAATATTTATACAATAAGTAAAAAACTATAATATTTAAAAAAAATGTATACATTTGTAAAATATTTTTTCTAATATATTCTTTAAAAATAAAAATAAAATGTTTTGTACATTTCTTCTTATTATATATGTATCATAAATATAAAATATCTTTGGTTTTGGTTGTTTTTGTGTTATATTTTTTGCATATGTTATCATTTTAACTGTTTGATATTTATAAAAATAAATATAATAAATAACTATAATGTATAATAATTTCACATTTCTGATGGTTAACATTTTAAAGAAAGGGTCCACAGGTATGACACAGCAGCCCTGTATTTTGTGTATTGTTGCAACAAAATCTCTGCATGCTAATATATATTCATTGTAACACTTTACAATAAGGTTCATTAGTTAACATTAGTAAAAGCATTAACTAACATGAACTAACGATGAGCAATGCATTAGTGACATTGTTTATTAATTTTTTTCAATGTTAGTTAATACAAATAGAGCTGTTCATTGTGCGTTCATGTTAGTTCACAGTGCATTAACTAATGTTAACTAATACAACCTTTGATTTTAATAACGTATTAGTACATTTTGGAATTAATATTAAAGGGTTAGTTCACCCAAAAATGAAAATTCTGTCAGTATTTACTCACCCTCATGTTGTTCCAACCCTCTATGTTTTTATTTGTTCTGCTGAGCACAAAGGAAGATATTTGGAAGAATGTTTTAATCAAACAGATCTCATTCCCCATTGACTACCATAGTATGTTTTCCTACTATGGTAGTCAATGGGGAATGAGATCTGTTTGATTAAAACATTCTTCCAAATATATTCCTTTGTGCTCAGCAGAACAAATAAAAACATAGAGGGTTGAAACAGCATGAGGGTGAGTAAATACTGACTGAATTTTAATTTTTGGGTGAACTAACCCTTTAACTAAGATTAATAAATGCTGAAGAAGTATTGTTCATTCTTAGTACATATTAACTAATGTAGTTAACTAATGAACCTTATTGTAAAGTGTTACCATATTCATTTTAAAACAACAATATCTATAGAACAGCCTCCAACTACACTGTTCAACTGACACTTCCCTCTGTCCTGCAGGTGAGTACTGTAACCTCCCCCTATACATGAAGACGGACCCTTTCTTCCGGAAACAAGCAGAGCTACACGACCCTTGCCCTGTGGTCCCACCCCGCGAGGCCTCCATCCGGAGCCTCGCCGCCCGGGCCTACCACACACAGGGCCGCCACATGACATTAGACCCCTCCAAGCAGCAGGCCCTGACGCTGGGCCACGGTGGCCTGAGCAGCCTGACCAGCTCGGGGGCCTCTGGTACGTCGGGCCCAGCCTCAAGCGGGGCCGCTGGGAGCTCCAGCATCAGCTCAGGCACGGCCACCCTGCCCCAGAGGACTCTCACCATGCCCAGCACCTCCTCCACCTCCTCGGCCCCCAGCGGGGCGGTCGCCGCTGGAGCGGGAGCCAGTGCAAGCTCCACGGGAGGCAGCGGCCTAACACCCGGCAGCTCCAAGGTCGGGGGATCCAGAGACTCTCTGCTAGAGAGCAGCTCGTCCGGCTTGGGAAGACTGCAAAAGCAGAATGCTGGGGCGTACTCCAAATCCTACACTCTGGTGTAGCTCACGTGTACACACATACAGTACGTTCACACACACACACACACACCTGGAGTCTGGGCAGGGGCGGAAACGAACAATGGCGGGACAGGGGTCTCTCTCTTTTCCTCTCTTATTTGCTTTGTTTGTTTGTTTTTTATTCTTCCGCTTTTTATCTGGCCTTCTCCAGGATTAAATATGCCAACCCCCCGGACCCTTTCCCCTAATTTTGCCTTCTTTTTGTTTTCAGTTGTATCCTCCTCTCACCTTCCCCACCTACCCCCACTCCCCCTCTCTGTCAAAGACACCTTGGACCTTATGCACGAAATGCTTTCCATGTGCACTTGTTCATTTGATTTGTCGACTTCAGAAAATAGGAAAAAGAGGTTTTAAGAGATGTATCGTTTCGCATTGATCCGTCTAGATGTTTTTAGGCTGTTGAAAAAGTGTCTCTTTTTTATGTCTCTCGCATAGCTTCATACTGCAACGCATTGCCTCGGAAAGCTTATGCATAAACGAATCCACCGCGGTGTTCACCTTCCGCCCCTCCTGATCCACATCGGTCTGGAAAAACAGCTCGAGGACGAAAGTCTCAAACCGCCTGAATCGAGTTTTTTGGGATTTTTTTTTCATGCAATTGATGACACAGTATAGAGTGTTATTGACTATTTTGTAAACAAACAAGAAAAAAAATCAAGAAAAAAAAATGTCTGGAGCCATTTTCACAGCGGATGTATGGTTACTGTACTTTTATGTTGATTTTTTTTGTCCGTTTTCTATTTTTCGATATTTTGAACTTTAGCACTAAGGAGGGCCGGGTGGATCCACTGAGCTTTCTCAAGCTTGTGTATGTGTGGTGTGTGTGTGTGTGTGCATGTGTATGTATATGTGTAAATATATATGTATACATGTGGCAAGCACACACCTTTGAGGGACCTCTCGGCATCGGAAAGGGATCGGCTTGGAGACGCCAAGTGCCACCCATTGAGCTTACACGGTCTAGAGTTGGTCTGAAAGTGGGACAGTAGACGCATCTCCCTTCTCGTCAAGAAAGGCTCTTGTTTTGCTGTTTGTTGGTTGGTTGGTTCGTTCGTTTGTTCGATTGTTTGTGTTTGATGCCATATACTTATCACCCCTCCTTCCCCTCCCACAGAAACATGACCACTTTCTCTGTCTCACTGTGAACGCCTAAACGCCTCTCCTGGATGGGCCGAGCGCAGGCAGAAAGGCGGGAAGAGAGCAGAGAGGTAGGGAGGAAGTAGAGGCAGACGGGCGGGTGAACAGAGAAGGAGAGAAATCTGCCGTCGCTGTGTAGCTTTTCTGCGTTTGTTCATCGTTTCTCTTTATTCTTTGCTTTCCTTCCCCACACGAAGACTCTAGCGGTCATTCCTATTTGAAGGTCTTAGAGACTCTAGCTTTAGGTAGCGCAGGGGTGGATAAAGGAGAGAATGAGTGAAATGTAGGAGGTGAAGGTTTCATTCAGCCCCTAAATGAATCGAATATCCTCTCAATCCTCCTTCGTTCACTCAGTTTCCAAAGCAAAGCCCCATCACAGAGAAACTTCCAAAAATCGACAAACTCTCCCAATGATTTCAATGGAAAAAAAAAAAAGGTACTACATCAGGGCTCCTGCAATACAAAAGAAGAAAAAAAAAAGAAAATATATTGCAATGTTTGTTGTCAAAATATATACATATATATTTCTATCTAAAGATATAGTAAATATATACGTGGTGAGAGCAGAGATTTAATGCCATATCTAATTGAAAAAGAAAAATTTTATTTTAAAAAAAGATTTGAAGACAATCGCTCAGTGGGAGGTGCAGCAGTAAGCGAGAGGAGGTGTCGATCACGAAACGCTGAGACAAACGGGTAACATAACTAAGAGAGATTGAGGGTATGTTTCGACATGCCGCAGCAGTCGCCGTGTAGGGAATTCTGGGGAAAAGACCTTTGAGATTCCCAAACTAACTTCCTGTCATCGTGATAATCAGCCGGGCTGCATAATGCAACATGCCTGTATGCTATAAAGGAGATATTTATGGACATTTCCCAACGCACTCTCTACAGTTGCTTGGAAACAATGGAAATTTGCCACTGCAACTCCAGCACGTACTGTAGATGGACCCACGACATCTGTGAGCGCCATCTGAGTCCATGCGCCATCTCTACTGCCCAACGAATAGTATTAAATACCCACAGTGCTTTGAGAGCTTTCCGTCAGGCCCTTGAAGAGACAGTTCACCCAAAAAATGAAAATTCGGTCATCACTCGCATTACTCGCTCTCTGTCGTTCCGAATCGTATGACGTTATTTTGAAGTGTTTGATTTTTCTTCCATAAAATGAAAGTAGGGGTGATGCAATAAACTTCCAGGCAGCAACATAGTGTCGGTCAGGCCAGATCCGGGCCACATCTGGATTTAACATATACCAGATGTGGGCCGGATCTGGGCCGACACTTATGTTGCTGTCTGGGCTGGTATTGACGATAACCAAAATATTGATATCGTGTTAATACTATAATAATCCAATGCCTGGTTGACACTCCAACTCAGTAGATTCAATAGAAACATTAACATTATTTTTACATTTTTATTTTTTTTTTAACCAGGAAAAATCCCATTGAGATTACTAATCTCTTTTTCAAGGGAGTCCTGGCCAAGACAGTGGCACAGATCACAACAATTCAGTACATTACAGACAATTTTATAACAATTTCATAAGACTATTTAAAAACATTCACAAACCATAGATTTCATTTCCAAACCTTTGAGCAAGAGTTTAAATTGGCCTATTGAAACCGGTTCCTTTAATTTCCAGAAATTTTATAAATTGTTCCATGTTGTGGGGGCAGAATAGTGAAATGCCACCTTACCAGCTTCTGTGCGGACACTTGGTACAGACAGTAGCAATACAGTCCAGCCCCTTTTGGTTGAATATATTCACACAAAAATTCTATAGGTAAATTCTGCATCTATACATAAATTCTATAGGTATTGCAGTAATATGGTTTTTTAACGAAAATAATTGTGTAGTGAAAATCTGGTATTGTGACAGGTCTAAATGAACTCAATTTGATCCCCATTGACATTCATTGAATAGGCAAAAATACATGTGACAAAATATCTACTTTCATGTTGCAAAGAAGAAAAGAACGTCATAAAAGTTAAGAATGACATGGGATAATAAATTATTAAGAATTCTCATTTCTGGGTGAACCGTTCATTTAAGGTGAGATCGCTCCTGTGATTTAAAAAAAAAAAAAAATCAAGCTTTCATCTTATATATCAGGGGAAAGATCACTACATTTACCATTAGCCCCTGCAGCCCAGCACAGGAAACAGCACACATTTATAGTTTGCTCAAGGATTCAGTTTTATGCAGCCGCCTGAGCATGTCTCATGTTAGGAAGACTTGACGTAACAAATCCTAAGGGACAGAATAGGGACGTGTCGTGTTGGGTTTAAAATTGAGCTGATTGAACGATGATATGTCTGTTTGTGGCATATGGAGAAAAAAAAGTCTGACTTACAAGGAGATGTTTTATTGGTGGCTTGATAAATTGTGTAAGATAAATAAATTTGATCGCCCAGATCTAAACCAATCTTGAGACAGAGTTGCGAAGAATGTGGACTTGTTTCAAAAACAATGAAAGAAGTGTGTTCCTCTTATTGCTGCTCAAATGCCCACTGACTGGGTTTTGTCCGTCTGTCTGTTTGATGGCAGACGCGCCCAGTGCATTTTGCCATGAACGTTTCATTAGGATTAGACCAATATCTATATCAGTATTCATGCCTGTTCAGGTGAAACATTTTGTGAAAATATTCCCTTGACCACCCCAGAAAGCCCTTACATCCCATAATATTTCACATTTAAAAGAAAGTTGCTGACTTGAAATGAATTAGATTTTTTTTTTTTTTTTTTGCTTTATTTATAAAAAATATATGTATCCAACTGAGTTATTTGTTTGATTCTAAGATGATTTATGTTGAAAAGAAAATGCAGTTGTGTTGCGCAACGGGGCAGGCCTGTTTAGCCAGTTGAATCAGGGACCCCCAAGCTCCAACCAATCACAGGAGAAGCTGTGTGAATACTGGGCGGAGTCAGGAATAGAACTCCACCCCCACAGCCTGTTTCCCCGCCCAAATGATCCGATTAGCCCCTTTTCATCAACTAATAAAAAAAAAATCCTGCTATACCCAAGAACTCCCTGTCAGCATAATTTCTAATCTACAAATAAAGACTCTTGTATATATGAAACTGTTTTGTATAAATAATTACTATTTTCGACATCTCCATTAGCAACCAGGGCACAATTGTAAGTCTGGTTAAAGGTATACCTTTAAATGTGAGGGGATTAAAAAGACAAAAAAAGCATAAAATCTAACAAAAAGTACTTTACATCTTGAGTTTTGAATGGGGCACATAAACCCAGACCAGACGTCTGGTGTTTGATTTATCTTTTCCTTTTTTTATAATTTGTCTTATGTTTTTATTCATTTATGTTGTTGGTTGTTTTGTTTGTTTTTACTTTTGTTTTGTTTCGACCTTTTGGTTAACTTGACGAAAAATGGCATTGCATGCTCTGAATATTTTGCTGGTTATTAAAAGAAAAAGGAAAAGGAGACAAATAACTAAAAGGGAAAAAAGTTTAAAAAATGCGGAGGGGATTCGTAAACTTTTATGGAAAAGTTGCTTCAATTTGCAATTGCTTGTGTTTAAATATACAGTTTTTTTTTCTATGAAAACAAAACAAAAACAGAAAAAGAGTACTCCAACACCTTGTGCAATAAAGCTATCTTTCTATGAATGGTGCCTTGACCCTTGTGTGATTTTTAAAATATATATATATATATCTGTGATTCTTGAGATAAGGGACATGTTTTAGATCACCTTCATAACATAATTTGTGTGAACTCAGCCAGGGGGATTAAAGCAAACTATTTTAATTGGATTCATCAAACAGTGCACTCTAAAAAAAAATGCTGGGTTGTTTCAACCCAAATTTGGGTCAAATATGGACAAACCCAAATGCTGGGTTAAAACTGTAATTAAAAAATATACAGTTGAAAGTGAAAGTTGAAGTTGGGTTCAAATTTAAAATTAAATGTTTAACACAACATTTTTTGTTTGTCCATATTTGACCCAAATTTAGGTTAAAACAACCCAGCATTGTTTAGAGTGTGTAAATTCGTCAATTATGTAATAATGGTGTTCGGTAAAAATGCTATTTAAAGAAAGAAAGTGATTAAATACATTCTCTACATTTTTTTTTTGTTTATTTCTTTTAATTCACAATTTCACCCATATTACACACACAACACATGAACACAATAACAGAAAACACCAATAAGAATAGGTTACCACTAAGTAAATCACAGCCCATTCTCACCCCCAAGGCGTCACTTAACTGACGCCTTGGGAAGCATTTGGACATGCTTTAATATCTGACGCTTTAGGCGCCCTTTAGCGTCAGTAAGATGACGCCCTAGGATCGCATGTACCCTACCCCCACCCCACACCTAAACCTAACCGCGTCCTCTAACAGACGCTTTCCTTTAGCGTCAGTTAGATGACGCCGTAGGATCGCGTCATGTAAGTGACGCTAAAGGGCGCCTAAAACGTCAAATATTGAAGCATGGTCAAAGGTGACGCCTTGGGGTGAGAATGCGTTGCAAATCAACAATACAAACAAAAACAACAAAAAACAATCTACACAGTCTGTGGGTTATCCATTATTCCATATAAGTTGATAATTATATAGTCTTTATATAGTTTAACTAAGGCCCATGTGGTTTGCAACTCTTCAAGTCTTGAATGCTGTTTACTTGTAATTTCCTCAATGGGCAACAATTCTTTCATCTGATCCAGCCATTGACCCAGTGTGGGTCCTGACTGGGAAATCCAAGCAGTAAGTATGCAGTTTTTGTGCAAAATAAGAATTCTGTATAATATTACAAATTGTTCTGATGTAGTTTTTTTAATCCCTCAGCTACATGAAGATATCGTCACAGTGACTTTTAGAACGTCGCCTGTGTTATTAAAGCCATTCAACTGTTTACACTTTACTGAGTTTGTAGCTGCTTTAGTGTGATTGATACACAACAGCGATTCATCATGGGACACAGAAGTTCACGAGTTCATCCATTCTTCACGGATAGCGAGCAGGTTCACGGCCTCCATCACCGTGACCGCGAACCCTCAAACCCCAGCAGCACAGCGGGAAAACATCTTCTTCATTGGCCTGACAGAGAGGGAGACCAGCTTCCCATCTCTCTTCTGAAGAGGAAGAAAAAGAAAGTGGGCTTCTCTCTCTTTCAAAAGGAAGAAAGAATCCCCGGAAAACAAGAGCTCAGATCAGGGTGAGATGATGAAAGATCAAGAGACGGAGAAGTATAAAGCCTTTTCTAATGAAGTTTTGCATTAGAATTGTACTTGAGGTAATAAACAAATCACCTTCTGTCAATTCAGGTTTGTGCCAGGTGTTCATATTGATCCACACAGCATTCTGAACAAGAGGATCCCCAGAGACCAGACCGTCGCCGGCTTTCCATGAAACTCGCCCTTCAATCTGTACTCGGGAGGGCAGTAACTGTGCCTGGAGGAAAGAGGTTTTGTCCGATGTGTAAGTCTCTAACATAGCATGTCTTCTCAGCATCCATTAGCATGCGAGTGTTGAGTTTACTGATTCACAAGAGTTTTGAGAACTAATACACATCTCGTGTAGGCAGATTCTGTCAGGAGATCGTCGCATCCAAAGTCAATGAGTTTGACATCGAGTTTCTTGACGTTTATTAGCAGGTTGTCTAATTTGTCTTCTGTTAAAACATGAAGAGAAGACAACGATGTTTAGTGGTGCTTTGCAGATATTGTGAGATCATTGTTGGGGACTGTGGCAGGAAACTCACCCTCAGGTCTCATGTTCACTTGGTTACGGTCCAGCTGTGTCGTTTCACCTGCTGTCAGAAAGACTGGAGCGTCATGGACTTGAGATTGAAGCTCTTCTTGCACCAGAGGTTCAGCCTACAGTGGGACAGACTTCAGGATCATCGACAGGAGGTTCCTCGACATCAATGACCTGTACAGATCTAGAGATGAACGGTAGAGACTTTTGATCTAAAGAGGAGAATGTCAGCACAAGAAGTTAGCTAGCAGTCCATTAACTGGTAAAAGAAAATACTGATTATTGGGAACAGCAATTCTTTGATATTAAAGTGGTTGATTTTTAAAGTGCAAAATACAATATTACAAATTTGTACACTTTTGAGGTGTCTTCATTTATTATAGAGAGAAAGTTAAAATGTCTGTTTAAAACCATCCTATAGTGGGCAGACAAGTTCCCGTTACTCACGGTCACTCATTTATTTGTAAAATATGAAGTGACGTTTACATGTAGTAGGACATTTAATATAGCCTCTAACATGTTTGTCATTTACCGTCGGTATGGATAATGCAGGAATTTGTCCCGGGTGTCTGACCTGAAGATCTCACAGCTTAGAATAATGAAAGTAGAGCGGATGTAAAGTTTGTGGTAATAATCAGACGTTTCTCCATCTTTCCCACAGAATGCTGCGATTTGATCTGCTCTCTTCTGCACAAGCCAGAGCGTCGGCTTGATCTGGGCAGGATTGTTCAGCACAAATGGTTTTAGGTCCTGAGCCATGAGCCAAAAACTACTTAAGATGTATTTTGAAAATCTCATTGTTCTAAGTGTTATGAATTTAGCACCCTTATTTCTGTTTTTTGTTCCAGGTGTAAAACCGGTCACAGCCACTCCAGAAGAGTCATCTGTTCAGAAGATCTCTTTACGTCTGTCCTGGAGAGGGCTCTGATCTTGTTTATAGTGACAAAGTAAGTGGCCCGAACTCAGGGTATTCCCCCCAGGTTTAGGGAGTGACCTGGTGAGTGAGAGGAGACGGTGTGGTGGAGGGAAAAAGTTAAGAATGTCCCTCGCAAATATTAATGTAGCAAGACAAAATGGATCAGTGAAACATTAACCAATGCAAAATCTCTTCAGAAAGGTAAAACTACTGTTTTGTGTTAAAGGTGGAATGCCTATGATTTTTGCATTAAAATATCCTAAAATCACAAGGCCAGTGTTGTATTTAGTTAAGATGATAACTTACAATATTCCAAATGTTTCAAACAATGTTTAAATCGCGAGAAAAATGAGATTTTAACCAAGGAAACGTGTGAGCAGGGGTGAGCTGGGAGTCGCCAGTAAATCGCGTCATATCCGCGTTACATCGGTTTCCGCTTCACACTGAGGTTACTCAACATGTTTTATGGGCTATATGCACGCATAAGTTCCGCATTTGACACAAGGATGCATCTTCCATTTCCGGTTGTGGAGATTTAAGTGGAGGAGAACCGAGGAAAACGGGATTATGGCAGAGTCTTCAAAATTTACTGTCCTCCCGTCTTTGAAACGAAACGTACATACGTTTAGATGTAATTTTATATATAGTTATGTTTATTTAATATAATTTTGAAAAGAAGCATAAACACAACGAGGGGTGCCTGTTTTATCTGTTTTTGTGACTAACGTTTCTTTAGTATAACCATGGAGTATAAAATTCAATATAAATTCTCGGTATTGCATTGGACTCTACGATCGGCGGAAGTTATCGAGCATCCTTAATCCTTCGCCGGAAATACCGCCGTGCATAGAGCCCATTACAGGTTTTAAAAAAATGAATGAAATAATGTCTCTTCTGTATTAGAAAAACATATCTAGAAAAAAAAACCTCCAAATTGAACAAAAATAGCTCTCACAAACTTACAAAAATGTACACAAAATGTATTTTTCTTCCACTTTATCCTGTTTTGCTTCTTCATCCTCCTTGTTTGCCCATCTATCTATTTGCTGTAGAGTTTATCTTTCCCAGCAGTTTTTTGAAAACCACGATATTTTCATCACTTTATAAAAAACAGCCAGGACTGGAAAAACAAGACTGTTGGTCGCCCTACTTTAGGCATATATATATAAGTCTATATAAAGTTGGTAATGTCTAATGTTATTAAATGTGCCCAGAGAATGCCTAATAAAACGGGCTTTGGTATAGATTTGTATCTTTTTTTTTTTATTTAGAAAATGACCAATCCTTTCGCTAGAAATTGGCCCTATTTCTCAGCTGGGATCGTGCCCTTTGACGTTCTTCAAAGCCTTTTAAATCTGAATTGATTTGGATTTAGACAAGTTGGTTACCGTTGAAGTCCATAATTGTGTGGAGAAATATCCTGAAATGTTTTCTTGAAAACTTTTTTTTCTTTTACACTGCGAAAGAAAGACATGAACATCTTGGATGGCATTGGAGTAAGTACTGTAAATTATCAGGAAATTTTCATTTTGAAGCGATCGTCACGAAGGTATATCTTGATATTCTGATAAAAAACAGGCACAATTACGAGATGTAAATTCAGTCAAACAAGTCCAAATTGGGAGATATAAAATTGCAATTAGGATAAAAAGTTGCAATTAGGCCTACCTTCTTTATTTTATTACGTTTAATCGCGCATGATGTGAGTGCATTTAAAAAGTACTGGTGTTTATTGAAGATTGACATTCTACTACTACTGTCTATACTATACATATTTTTAATATATTCATTGTTCATATTCAGATAGGCACTATTTCTTGTTTCTTTTGTTTTCTCTAATGTGGAGCATGAATTATTAGCCTACTCGTTTCCCACTGGCACTAACTCACCAGCAGAGGGAAGAATGACTGCATCTTGGAGGCTTGTAAAATGTTTATTGAATGTGATTGTTTGTTGCCATGGCAGTTTATAAAAATCACTGGTACATCATCTGTTAAAGTACACATTGCTCTCAGCAGACTTTCAAATGGCAGATTTTCACATTGCTCCCCACCTAGGCACATTGAACTATATCACCACATAATGTAACATTGAAATGTTACACAATGTAGATTAACCTAAAATGATTAGGAATAAACTTAAATGTTTGTGTGCATTTATTTAGCTAGAATGAGCAAAATTTGAGGAAAACCCCATGTTGGGTACCAGAACAGGTTGGGGAGTTATTGAAAACATGTAATGGTGTTGTAGTTCTGGTGGTTCTGTTGGCAGTCATGACTCACGTGAGCCACCTATTGGTGCATGCGCAAACAACACCCGTCTCCCATCATTCTCCTTGGACACAGGTTGAGACACAGCTAGGTCTTTCATTAGGTATGACAAATCTTTCCAACAGATTTAACTGCAATACTTGACAGTTACACTTTGCTGTAGGCTAATTTTGAAGCTTACAATATTTTTTTAAGCTTTATATAATGTTAACAATTCAGTGCGTCTGTTCTTATTACAGGTATTTGCTTGAAGAAAAGCGCATTTGCATTCTGTTGCCAAAAAAAACTCTGTTGTGTACAAATTCTGTTTTCATATAAGCAGAGAATAGTTACAGCATAGTTACAACTACATGGCAATTTCTTAAATATTTTATATTTTGCATCAAAATGAAAGTATTTTGATGACATTGCTTTTTACTTGAATTTATTTACATATGTGACCTTGAAGGAATCCAAGAGTAATCAGATTACATTACTTTCATATTGTGGTGTTGAATTACGTTACTGAATACTTTTTTATTAAGTAATTTGTAACTGTAACAGAATTCATTTTTAACCTTTTAACATTTTTATACAAATTTAAAAAATGGATGGATAAGTAAACATGCAGCTTCCTGTGATATTCTATATATTATTGTGCATGTAATCTGCATGTGTTTATGCATTTATCTTAAAGATCTGGGAGTGTTTGTGGCATCTTTTATCAGCAAATGGTCTGAATTTGAAATATTTGTCCTTGTCTGAATGTTTGTGTTTGTGCAGGTATCTGTACATCAGAATACGTGACTGTCGCTCACAGAAGTCGTCTTTTAACATGGATGCAGAGCAGTTTTGCGTGTGCACAGTTGCTGGGGTTATAAGGTTATACTGGGTCTTCTTGATCAGCATGGAATGGACCCTGCTGACAGTTTAGCTCTTGGCATTTCATTTGTGGTCTTTCTGCTTCTTCTGCTGGTACTTCCTGTACTGGTTCTGAATTGTAGACGCCGCCTTGTCGGCAGAGGCTCCGTTGTGTCCATTACTGGACGAAGAGTCTAAAAAAACATGGAAGAGAATTGTTCAAATTGAACATATTGTGATATTCGATTTATATATATGTATGTATGTATATATATATATATATATATATATATATATATATATGTGTGTGTGTGTGTGTGTGTGTATAATGTATTTGTACAATTGTTTTAAGGTAATACTTACGCTTTCTGTAAACTCCTATGCTGTTCCTTCTCTGGCCCCCAAACTGCAAAGCAAATAACACACACACACACAAAGCTGAATTATTTTATTATTATTATTATTATTGTTAAAATATGTAATATTTTATAACAAAATAAATGTTAATATCTTTTTCTATGTCTTTTAATATGCATCAACAACTATAAATTGGCCACTGTAGTAGGTTCAGTTACTGAAAAAACATTGTTTTGTTTATTTAATCATCCTGTCCAGCCTGGCATAGCAACAGTGTTTCAACCAATGTTGGGAGTTTTTGGGTTGGACGATGAGGAGAATGTTTGGGTTTGAAACCTGTTGTAGCTTCTTTTGGTGCAGGTTATAGAGTGCATTAGTGCCGAAACACTTTTTCTGTGGCGTTAGTTCCAGAAGTGTTTTTACATTTATTTTTCTGATTTTTAAAACGTATGGTTCCCTATAGAAATCTTTTTGTGCGATTTGCTGCTTGTGACTCTGCTTGTGACTTGTGGAATTTTCTGTACAAAATCATGGCAATCATGGTAATGTGGTTTTCACCATAAGTTAGGCTGTTGAACACAATTATTTTTTTTTAAACAAGTTGAAATGGATGGCTTCAACAGAAGCATTTAAGTTGTCCAAGTTTGAGATTTGTGGTTATTGTCAGTCTCCTGACTAACCGTCATTAACATCAAGCTGCATATTTGAAAACATGCAAAATTGTGCAAGGGGAATGATTTCACTGCAAAATTATTTAAGTTTCAGTCGTTTGCTCACATTAGCTATCATGACTTCAGAAGACTTGGGATGTAGTGTCATTTGGGGCAATCGTATTGTTTGTTTGTTTTTTTTTTTGTTTTGTTTTTTTTGTAAGTCCAATTCTCACTATTAACTAGTTGCTTATTAGCATCCATTTTACTAGGATATTTGCATAAGATAGATTCTGCATGACTATATTATACATCCCTTAATCCTACCCAATACCTAAACTGCCTTGTTAACTATTAATAAGCAGTGATTTGTAATTTATTGAGGCAAAAGTCGTAGTTAATTAGTTAATTGGACCATAATCTAACATGTGACCAAACATGTCACTGTACGAAAAGAGAAGCTAGGGCCTGAATTTTAATTTTGGGTGAACTATTCCTTTTTGGAAATAGGCTCATTTTACCACTCCCCCAGAGTTAAACAATTGAATTTTACTGTTTTCGAATGTATTCAGTCGATTTTTTTGATATTTAGAAGAATATCAGTAACCAGACAGTTTCTGGTCTCATTGACTTCCATAGTATATTTTTTTCCTACTATGGAAGTCAATGAGACCAGAAACTGTCTGGTTACTGATATTCTTCTAAATATCAGAAAATCGGCTGAATGGATTTGAAAAGGGTAAAACTCAACTGTTTAACTCTGGTGGAGTGGTCAAATGAGCCTATTTCCAAAAAAAGTGGAGTATCCCTTTAACAAGATTCAGAAATTTGCACCATCTCAAAAATGCTTTTACTCTTTGCATTTACATCACTACTTTGAGGTCTTCAGAAGTGTCAGTGCATCCCTTTGTCCTTGAACATACAAAAGCATCAGCCGTGACAGTCTTATCACCGTGTCGCCTCTCTGTATTTCGTGCTGGAATGTGCGAGACATGGTGGCCCAGACAGATCCCGCAGGTGTGAGACGGGACGTTCCACACATCGTGCCCCTGCCGCGGGTGACTGTGCGACTCTATGTGATCACGCCGTTTTGTCATGTCACGGTCCTTATGGCCGCTCTACTCTGTGGACCCACAATTATTTTCACTAAAATGTACAATGACTATTTTCAGGAAAAATTCAGAGTGCATTTCTTGGCTGCTTCTAATTGGCTGATTCCCTTCAAAGGCACAGCATGACCCATAACCTTTTGGTGAGGCACTGTGTAGCCCCTACAGAACAAACACTACATTTAAGTTTCTCGTACTGGAGACCAAGTAGTGTATCTGAAGTCACATTGGATGACATCTGGTAATGGCAAACATTAATATCTATTTCAGTCAACATGTTAGAGTACAAAACCCTTAATGGGCCAATTTCCTTTCAAAGGCACTGCATGACCCGTATTTTACCTTTTGGTTAGGGACTATGTGACCCTATTTAAATGGAAAATCTGAACTCTTATTGGGAGTGGGGACCAAATCATATCGGACGGCATCTGGTTCAGGTGAACATATTTCGGCTGAAATGCTAAAGTACAAACCCCAGATGAGCATTAGACCCAGCGGACTGAAGAGCTTGAAGGCAAAGAAAGTGCACTGATATCATCACTTGAGTAAATTATTAAATGAAAATGAGCCCGATTTGACCATTTTGACATGCCAAAAGGAAAGTGGCTTTGCTCTCTAAGTAAGGACTTGTACAGGGGATTGTCCTCGTAATGAGTATTCTGTGATGTGCTTTGGATAAAATGACTAACTTTATGTATAATTCAAAAAAGTTAAGGATCCAAATGAAGATTTGTTTATTATTAGTGAAATATTAATGTATGTACACTGTAGAAAATAATATGATCAGTAAGTTACAACATTTTTTTTTTCATTTTATGTTATGCAAGATTCAACTCGGGTTTTTTTAAGTAATTGAAGTCAATAGGATTTAATTGTACTCAAAAATGTAAGTTATAGTTTAATAATTAACCATTGGTTTGCAAATGTATTTGGCAGCGTTTGTTGAAGCAGAACCTCAGGGTTTCTAGAGGCATACTGTATTAAGACACAAATCCTTCTCCATTGGATTACAGGCACCTGAGGGATGCCCAAGCTTTTCTGAGGTTAGCTGAGAGAGAGAGTGTGTGTGTGACAGCCTTGGACGACACCTATAAAGTCTGACAATCACTGGAATTAAGATTAAGTCATATTGCGCAACTTCAGTAGAAAGATACAACAACAGCAGCTAGAAATGTGAGATTAAGTTGGAAAGTATAAGAAAGAAACCTAAAAATGAGACCAAAGCATTGAACAAGGGCCACATTAAAATCCTCATCTCTTTGTCCACCCACCAGCATTGCCCTCTTTCACCTTCGCTCTTTCAAAAAGATCTTTTTGAAGCACAGTGCAACTTTTATGATGAATCTCATTCTCATGAAGATAAATGTCACCTCGAAATCATAAAGAAATATTTTCCGTAAAGAATTTATATCACTATTTTCATGATGATGATTATTATTTTCTTTTTTTTACCATGTAATATGGTTTTCGCAAAACTTTTGAATATTTTCTAAATTCTTAGGCAAGGCAAGTTTATTTATAAAGCACATTTCATACACAATGGTAATTCAAAGTGCTTTACATAGAATAAATTAAAATAATCAAAAGAAATCAGAGTAATTAATACAGTTTAGAATAAAAAAAAATATTATCTAAAAAATTATTCTCATAAAGATTGCTTTTTCAAAAGTAGCATAAATTTATTCAAATAAATTTAGTACACAAATATTACCATAATGTATTAATACTTAAAGGATACTCCACTCTTTTTGGAAATAGGCTCATTTTACAACTCCCCCGGAGTTTACCGTTTTCAAATCCATTCAGCCGATTTTATGATATTTAGAAGAATATTAGTAACCAGACAGTTTCTGCTCCCATTGACTTCCATAGTATATGTTACTGATATTCTTCTAAATAGGCTATCACAAAATCGGCTGAATGGATTCGTAAATGGTAAAACTGTTTTACTCTGAGGGAGTTGTAAAATGAGCCTATTTCCAAAAAAAAAAAAAAAAGTGGAGTATCCCTTTAAATAAAAAAAAAATTTATTTGCACTAACGAGACTGAATTTTAAAAAAAAAAAATTTCACATTACAATAATGATCATTTGCGGCATGTGCGCTTAAACGAGACGCCCTTGATTATCACAGGCTCCATTTTCATTATGCAAACTAAATATTTCTTATGTTTTTCTTTTGATTAGGAGGTGAAATATGAGTTGTTTATTCTTGGTGAGATGCATCGTAAAAAAAAAAAAACATTGGTGTTTTTTGGAGGGGGTTGTGTAATATATGAAGAGTTCAGATGCAAAAGCCTCTAAATGCCATTTGAAATTTTCTTCTTTAATGATGATTTTTATCAAACTTGTATATTTAAGTTCAGTAATTTCACTTAAATAACAATTATTGGTAATTATCATTGCCATTTAAGTGAAATCACTGAACTTAAATATACAAGCTTGATAAAAATGATCATTCTAGAAGAAAATTTCAAATGGCACTTAGAGGCTTTTGCATCTGAACTCTTCATATGTAATAGTTCAGATATAGTCGGGTATTTCACCTCTTCTGTACGGCTTCCTCTCCGAGATTGGGAGACGTTGTGGATCTGCCATGGCAAGGGCTGAGAAACCATATACGGGAGAGGCTCCTGCTCACGTACCCACCGAACACCCAGCTGAAACAGACACAGCAGGATCAGTGTGTGTGTTGCACCATCTACAGTATGTTGTTGACGTCATTTGATTTGACTTATTATGTGTCATGATCCTGCATGCTAAACTGTCATTAGATAAAACCATCTTGTCCCCTGTGAATTAAATCATCTTTTGTGGAATAAGCCGACGTCGTGTCAAAACGTAAGTGATTTAGTTCCTCCTGTCTCAAGAGTATTATGGCCCTGAATTGCACCTTAAAATCTTTATTACTGAGATTGGAAGATGTTTTATTTTCAAACAGATGACAGGTGAATTTAAAGACTTTTCATATTTAAGGGTGTTTTATCAACTATAGGCACTTTTGTGTCCTGGCCAGTGGTTGATTTTTATTTAAACTATCAGTTGAAACCATTTTTCCATTTACCATTTACTGTACATATACATACTAAACTAGTGAGAGTGTTTTAAGAGTTTATTTCCCCAAAGTCTACAGGGGCCGAAAATGCCCATAGTTGAAACACCCACCAATATATATCCATAAAATGTTGAAACATGAATTCTCCCTTTGTCCATATGTTATAAAACACTTTGAAGTGCATGAGTACTCTCTCATTTTCACGTGGTCATCGAGAAAATGTGTTTAAATCTTATTGTGGCATTGTCCTTTTCATCTAATTTGTCCATCTAACATTTTTGTCATAGTTCATTCATCTGGCATTTGAAACAATGATAAGAATCTCAGTCAACTGGCTGGTATGTTGAAGATTGGCGACAAACGCATGGAGATGGTAATCTAATGAGTTGCCTTACCTGTTCACCCGCTTTCACCAACATGTACAGGGCTGTTAGCATTGTCACCAGCATTTTGAAAGCCTGTTTCTTTGTGTTTTTTTCTTCAGGTATAGCCCTGGGCCAGAGCACGTCAACCGTGGTGATACTCGGAAAAGTCAAGGATCTAGAGCTGCATCTTTCTGTTCAGCCAGACACGCTCACACAGCTAAGTCATTTAAAGAGCTTTGCGTTACCGAAATAGGAGGCATGTAATCTTTTCCCATGCGCACATGAGCGTTTATCCCTCTGGGTAGAGCTTTAACCTCATCCTGAGCCAGACATTACACTTTAACTTCAATACCTGGACCTGACTTAAGAACATAGCAACCACTGCAAAGTGCTAAAAGCTAAGAATTATAATTTTTCCTTTAGGGGCCTCTGTAAAAACCATACATTTTTCATTAAATCAGGACAGGTCATTAAAACATTACTTTTTCACATCAGAAATCACAATTTAAACGAGTCTATCTGTAAAGCAGATGCTCATCGAAGTGCATGCAGGTTGAGAATCTCTTCTCGACTAATCAATATTTAATCAGTCAGTAAGGTATGATCCCACTAATGAAGTCATTCCTGCATGGAAGCCAGTAATGTTTACAACCGCAGCTGCTCAATCCTAATCTATACACTATAAATGCTTTAAAAAATGCCAACAGCAAAATTAATAATGGACTAATTTGTTACATTTAATTGTTTTTTATTGATTTTTGAAAAAAAAAATATATATATATAGGCCTATATATCTTTTGCCCACCAAGCCTTCATTTCTTTGATCCAAGAAAAAACTGTAATATTGTGACTATATTATTATTATTATTATTATTTTAACAACTATTTTCTATTTTAATATATTTTAAGATGCAATTTAAAAGTTTTTGGTAAAAAATAAATAATAAAGTGAAATGCTTTATTGTGTGTGATTTGCATGTTTAATTTATTTTAAGACATGTAAGCTGAAGATCTAAAATAAGTTAAAATGGTTGGTTCAACTGATTTAATTGTCTTATTTTTATATATAAATGAGCTTAAATGTTAAGTTAGCAGAACTAAGATTTGTTTTGATCTCACATGGCCTGCACTGTGTTGGATTTACTTAAAAGATATATGCACCATTTTTGCGTCATACTTTTTAAGTAATCCGTAATCATTTAATTAAGTAAATTTTTAACTTGGAATAATTTTACATAAAATAAACTTAAATATTTTAGTTCACGTGACATTCTTTACTTAAAAATATATGTAACGTGATGCATACATTTTTAAGTAAAGAATGTTGCGTGAACTCAAATAATTAAGTACATATAACAAAGATTTTCTTGTTAATTTTAAGTAAAATTATTCTAAGTTGGGATTACTTAAAAAGTATGATGCAAAAATTGTGCATATATATTTTAAGTAAATCCAACACATCATTTTTTAAAGTGTAATTAAATTACTTTTTTTTTTCTTTTGGTTCTTGACAATCTTTTGGGTTCCCAATTTTGCTAAGCTGATTTTGAGTTTCGTCAATGCGAGCAATTGTATTTAATGTGTAAGTCCATTAGAGTTCTAGTGTGTGTGCGTGCGTGCGCACATGTTTTATTGTCTGAAATATCAAAACAAGTGGCATCTGTAAATAATTAATTTCTGAGGATTTTGGACCGGTGCCATTTTTTATGAAAAGTTATACATGAAAAGATTTATGCATAAAAATAAATGCATTTATCTTTAAATTCCATGCCACTTGGTTTATATTTTGTTGCAACAATAATATATAGACGTGTTTTAAATCACACGACACATTGCCTAATACTGTGTAGAAAATTAGTTTGGATTATTTGGTACTTTTTCTGCGACATGGGAGTTGTTTTGATAAGGGAGTGTGAATGTGATCAAGAGCTGTAGCCTATGTGCGTAATGAACGAGGTGGGGAAAATTCCACAAAAGCAGACCATATCTCTCTCAGGTCTCATATAAGAGCTTAATGTTATGGTCATGGTGAAGTCAGTTTCATCTAATGCCAGCACAGCACGCATTAATGGAAGTATCAGGTTAGACAAACTGATTTTTTAAACGAGAAATTGCTTTCATTTTGCTTTGCTATTATAGTATAGATGTCAATTTGTACTTTACATTTGATTTTAACTGAATAGATTGTAACTGATGTGTTGGTATTTGTGGTTTTCGGATCTGGTTAATGAATTATTCACTAGTGACTGCCTGGATAATCCTTGCAAAGGCATTGGTTTTTATGAGAAATTATCTTTCCATCTGTGTGGCTTGTGATAAGCATACTTATGACTCTTGAAAGCAGGAAATAAGAAAGATGCATGTTAAGCAGTTGTTGTATGAATTTGCTGCAAAATACAGTCAAACTTTAGATTATGGTCCAATTCTCACTATTAAACAACTATTAAATAACTTTGACTTTTACATGTTTAAACTCCTAATTACATCTTATTAATAGTTAGGAAGGTAGTTGCTATGTTAAGGTTTGGGATGTTGAATATGGTCATGCGGAATATAAGTACAAATAAACAGTCAAAATGCATGCTAATAAGCTGTGAGAATTGGACCCTAAACTAAAGTGTTACCCAAAATACATATAGAATTAACAGTTACATAATAAAATGGTCAAATAAATCTCAACTAAGTGGTGTTGAAAACATAACACACTGATATATGCACAGTTAGATGTCTAACCGGTAATGTCCCAACACTGTCAGAAATGAATTAGCCCTGTATGATTACCATAATTTGGCAAAGTGTGAACAATTTTGTTGAATTGTTTTCCTCAGATGGATGCAGTTTAGAAAGGTCTGGATGTAATGTATCCTCCATCAAGGACATGGAAATCTAATTTGACCTTTTTTTAAGACTGGTAGGCACTTAATATAATATAAAATAAAAAAAATTACACTAAGATTAATGAAAAAGGTATATTTTTTTACCTTTGTTAAATGTTAAATGTATGTTTAATGTATGTTTGTTAAACTTTGTTAAATGTATGTTTTTACCTTTACCTTTGTTTCATCAGCATTGTTAGTTGACTAAATGTAATGTAGTCAATACTAAAACTTGCATTTTGAATTTGCATTGTGTATATATTGTGTAACTGTTTTTATTTCTTTTGGGGTTTTTTTGTTTTTTTGTCATAAGCGAAAATAACACTCTTAAATGTCAGTTTTAGCTGGCTGGTCAATCTGATCCTATTATAACTGACAACCAAATAAAAACTCTACAATGTCTTTACATCGGAGGATTGTCCCTGATCTGGGTCCTCTTACAACTGAGATAGGTGAGGATTATGCATCAAATTTCAGCATTAATAAACATGTTTTTGTCCAAAAATTGCTAAAATCATAGCTTTCAGTAATATTGCAATGTGATATTATTATAAGACTGACACAGTGAATTTTTTGTCATCCAATACATCTCTTCTCTATAGTGTCTGAAATTGACAGGGACAAGCGTATTTTACTGCATATGCTGGACCTGCACAGGGAAAAGGTGTCGCCTATGGATCTTACAACAATGCTATACGTAAGCACTCCAAGCACTGAAGACGACTTTCCACAGGACCCAACAGAGCTCTCAAATGCATTCCTCCGGCGGCTCTGGCTGCATAATCCCCAAGCCCGCAGCACTTGCTGCAAGGTAGCAGTAGGAGACTACGGTTTGGACATGGATGAGAATTCACAATGTGCCATCAATCCTTTAGACTTGGTTGCTGTCATCTACATGACAACAAATAGTTTCCTGCAGCATGAGATCACCTACCGAATGTTGCAATGCAACTTTGCAGTGCCTCTGTATCTTCCACCGGTTTACCCAGAAAAGAAGGGGACCATGCTCCTGTATCCATTTAGAGGTGTTCTAGGTCAGTGGAATTCACCTTCTGAGGGAACTATCATGAAGAACATGGCCAATTCCAGGATGCCATTTCTCTCCGCAGTGAGGCTAGGTCGCTGCAGTGTCTCAAAATCTCGAGTACTCAACCGTGTTCTTGGGGGTCCACACAAGCTGAATGAGTGCTTCATAAACTGTGGTATGGATGGAGGGCAGCTGCCTCGTGTTCTCTCAGATGGTCTGGTGGAGATGTGCTGGAACCTGCCTTTAGGAGATCATCATGACAATGTCTTCCCTTGTCCTGTGCTAGTAGCTAATCTCCGTGGAGATGGAGCCACCTGCAAAAAACAGATGAGTCTACTGTGTTATTCATCTGCAGTCCTCATCGTGTTTTGCGGAAGTTTTGGTGCCAAGGAACGAGAACTGCTTGCCTCATGGAGGGATAATACAAGCCACATGATTATAATCGACTGCTCAACGTCAGTAGAGGATGGCCAAGAGAATCATGAGAAAATTAAACAAAGGCTGTTGAAGGATTTAGAAATGTCTGATGGAACAATGCTTAATGGCTGTGAAGGTAATGAGGAAGAAATTGCTGAAAGCTTAAAAGATGTTCTTAACCGCTTTATTCCATACCTGCACATCACAAACCTTGTAGGTACAGCTGGTATGGCCAGTGACCTTGACTTTAATGTCGATGAAGATGAGATCTGTCGAATGGCATTCAGGGAAGTTGAAGAAGTCCTCAGTGGAATCGAAGACGAAGTGTCCAGCTATTTGGAGAACCAGCTGCCCCTGCAGGGTGTGGTATGGAAACAGTTGTGTCAGCTGGAGAAGGAGGAAGGACGTCACCAACCACATACAACACAGAGCTTAATCGGGGAGAAGGAAAATCTTATAAAACAACTGCTTGATTATAAATTAACAACAGCCATGGGAGCTTTTATTGCGGCTCTATGTTCACTTGACACAACCAAGCGAGCATTTTTCCTCTCTTGGATGAGGGTGAAACTTGAAGTTATGCAGTTGGATAAACTGTCCCATCTTAGGGGAACAAATAAGGAACAGATTCAAGAACCTTGCATTGGACTTGAACATTTCCTTCGAGAAATGGGATTGGTCTACGAACGATACTTCCGTGGTCCAAACAGTGACTTGTACGACATGTTCCGCTTACCATATGTCGGTGCTGAATTACTCTTGTATGGAGTTCCACTTGAGCTCTATGATGGGGATGCCTCAGTGTTTCCCATGAACTGGGTATACAGCGTTCTTTATGAGGTACACAAGCAGCTGCCAAAGTTTAGTCGCATGAGAGTTTTGACAATCTTAGGTTTCCACAACTCCAAAAATGCAGAGATCCTATCTGCATTGTTTGGCACCAACTTCCCAAAGTGGGGTAGAAGGCATATCAAAGGGGCATACATGCTTCTCCTCAGCCTGCCTGATAACTTAAGAATGGAGATGGACTGTGAATTCCTGATGTTGATTGCCACAGAAGGTTTGAACCGCAATGCAGGAGGTAGTCTTGTACATGACATTGAACTGGCTACCTTTGTCAGTGGACTGAGTGACATAACTCTGGTAGATTTACCAGCTGAGGGTCAGGACGAAACAAGAAGCAACCTTCATATTGCTGTCAACGTTCTTCTCTGCACACGAAACTTGGAGAGGAAGACTGCCTTTCTGGTCTCTTCAGAGGGAGCAGGAATGGATGGAAAAATCATGAGTTGTGTAATTGATGTACTTACCACGGGACAGCTCCCAAATGAATCCCAAAGAGAAACAGAAGGTGTAAGCCATAACCTGTCCAGCTCATGGTACAGCAACTCTTTGACTTCACAAAATGGTCAAATCTACAGTGATGCAGTTCTCAGGCTAAAGAAAAACCTGTTGACGATGTTCCATGAAAAGGCAACAAATGATCAGCCAACCTGCTTAGGTGCATTGATGGAGTATATGTGCAATCTATGGGAGAAAGTGAAAAATGGAGGTTTTGCCATAAAGTTTGGAGACACAGATACAGCTGATGCCATTATTGGCCTCTGCACACAACTTGTACAGGGAGAGAAGCAGCTCAATGACCAACTCGATCTTTGGGTTCAAGGGTTGGACAATCACATAACAGAGTTAAAAGAATCTGCGTCACAAAATGGACAGGGTATGGATTCAGATGACATACTCACAATTTTGAGGAGTGAAGCAAATGCACAAATCAGTGCAGAGAGAGACCAAATTAAGGCAAGTCTCTGGGACTACCTTAGGCAGCAGGATATTGATATTACCCTTGTGGAAAATTACAAAGTAAGTCTTCTCAAAAAAGTAGACCTCATTCAAGAGCAAATGACATCTGAAGTTGCCCAGAAACTTGAGTCTGCTACCATTCGCCATGAAATGACAATAAAGATGCACGCCTTATTGACATCACTTGAAGCAGCCCTGGAGGTAAAGTTACGTTCACTCTTGAAGACCTGCAAGAACAATGACAGTGTGATTGATGACAAGGAGCTTGAAAGTGAATTTGTTAGTGTTTGGGAAAATATCCCATCCAACTTGAAGGATCCCCCCCTAGAGACACAGAAAATCTTTGAAAGGATGGTTGAGCAACTAAAGAAAAACCTAAGCATTCGTGGTCTAAAAAATGAAAACGTTAGACTCCGAAATGCAAACCATCTCAATGGCTTTAAAGTGAAGACTAGCCATTTTGCTCTGAGTAGTAAGATGAAGAAAACACTGAAGTACAATAAGAAAGTTGCGCAAAAATTCACCAATAATTTGATAGAAGACTGTGACAAGAGAGTCTCAGAAAAACTGAGGCACAAAGAGTGCTATTCAGACAGCTACATGAGAGAGTTGCTTGCAACTGTGGATAAGGGTCTAGAAGTTTTAAAATGTGAGTCATTCATGATGAGTCCCAAATTTGAAGCGGATATCAAAGGATACATCTGTAGCAAAGCAGTGGAGTCTTTTCAAGAGGTGCAGGCATTGCTCATAAGGGAAAGAGAAACTAAAGAGAAATTTCTAAATGAGACCAAGGACAGACACATGCTGAATTTCATATATCAGTTCCGAAAAAGAGACCAGTGTCAAAAAGCCGCTCAGTCCTTCACCAACCTGTGCCTCAAGCCAACAGCCGAAGACTTCATTTACAGCAGTTTGGAGAGACAGATATTTAATGATATGCTCCAGAACAAAAATGCATGGCTTTATAGCTCACCCAAAAAATTCCACTACGGTCTACTTAAAGAAATGCTGCTGAAGGACAGCTTTGAGAATTTCCATGAGTATCTTCAGTCCCATGAGAGGTTCAGCCAGAAGAGTATTGAGAACTTTATCAAAGCTTACCTGTCAGGTTCTGTAATGATCGAAGACCGCCGGGAACAGAGAATGCACCAAATCTTTAATTGGGTGAAAAGTTGTATTAAGCAGGCATCAGAATCTAGTAGTGGGGCAAAGATCAATGTTAGGCTACTACTGGAGAAATTTTGCATCAGCCTGGGGAGTCTGGGAAAAATCACTATGCCAACTCAAATGTTGGAAAAACCTTTGTTTGACATAAGTACACATCGTGAGAACTTCCTTAAAAACTTGGAGGAATCAGTCTCTGAGTTGTCCTCATCAATTGCTCAGGAATTTGTGGAGAATGAAGACGTCATTGAAGTCCCTGATGACCTCCCTAATAAACTTCAGGGCATGCTATATGACAGAGTGAAGGGATGTGATAAGCGCTGTCCTTTCTGTAGAGCTCCGTGTGACCGGGAAGAAAAAGATCATCAAGTGCATGAAGCTGTTGTGCATCGACCTAAAGGTCTAGTGTGTTATACCAATGCCAACTCTACCACTCTGTCCCACAACACTTGCTCTGCAGATATTGCAGGTGAAACCCAGTTTCAAAACAGACATACTGGGGGCCAGTCTCTGCCCTTTAAGGAATATCAGTCCATCTACCCAGACTGGAACATTTACCCAGAGGACCCTAGGAATAATGGGTCTGCGGTCTACTGGAGGTATGTGTTCATGAGGTACAACAGTAGGTTTGCTCAAGAATATGAGTGTGCACCTGCTGTATTTCCTCAAGCATGGGGGAAAATTACTCAGGAGGAGGCACTACAGAGCCTGAGAGAGGCCTTTCACATTACAGAGTGATAATGTCTTTCACCAGCATTATTATAATAATACCTGTATTTATGCTCAACAGTGGCTCGTCTGGCGTCATATACTGACGATTTTGCCAGTGCGTAGACATCCAACGCACATGCCACCCTTTAGCCCTTTATAATTTATGGACAGGACCCACTTCTGTTTCAGCTGATAAAACAGTTTTGTTATATAACTTTTCTCTAAATTAATAGACAGAGGGTGAAATTTGGATTCATCACTTGATGAAAAATAGATGAACCTTTTCCTTTAATACAACACATTCTCACCCCAAGGCGTCACCTTTGACCATGCTTCAATATTTGACGTTTTAAGCGCCCTTTAGCGTCACTTACATGACGCGATCCTATGGGGTCATCTAACTGACGCTAAAGGAAAGCGTCAGTTAGAGGACGCGGTTAGGTTTAGGTATGGGGTGGGGGTAGGGTACACGCGATCCTAGGGCGTCATCTTACTGACGCTAAAGGGCGCCTAAAGCGTCAGATATTGAAGCATGGTCAAATGCTTCCCAAGGCGTCAGTTAGGTGACGCCTTGGGAGTGAGAATGGGCTGTTTAATAACATGTTATGACCTGATATGTTTACTTTTTGCATCTTAAATAGCTAATGTTAAATGTGGAAAATCTGATGTAATACTTATGATCAGTTTATTGTCTTTTGATACTCTACGAAATAGATATATGCCAGCCCAGTACTCTTACTTAAGTACAAATGTTGCTCTTATATTTTACAACTAAAAACTATATTTCTTGACCTCATTCTCATCTGTTTTCTATATTTGTATGTTAGATTTCCTGTTTTTATAAATGTTGTGGATTTTCAATGTAAAAATGTTTAGTAAATACCAAAAAATAAATAAAAATAAATGTAAAAAAACTTAATTGTGACAGGTATTTCAGATTACTGACCTTAAAAAACCCGTCCATTCGATGCTTTCCACTGAGTAATAGCCTATGGTTGTTGGGACAGGTTTGGTATTGAGAGGACAAAAGAGTGAAACAGTGAATGTTATTGAATGGCAATGTTCAAGGAATATTTGTTATGCTGAGACTTTGAGAAATCCATGCAACCTCTGTGCTGGGACACATGCACACCAATTTAGTGTATCCAATCCACCCAACCTTCTTGTCTTTGGGTTGTATTGGAAACCTGTGCACCTGAAGGAAATCCACAGGACACACAAACCTTCTGCTCTGCCAGAACTCAAATCAGGAATTGTTTTACTGTGACGTGACATGCACTGAGCCATACCCATGTTTTCAGATCACACTACTGTTAGTTTTGGTAAAGTGTCTCTCAGATAATATATTGCATTATTAAATAATGACATTTCTCAATTTTAAACTCACTCTGGCACATATTTACATTTGCACGGAGTAAATAAATGTTAGTAAATGACAAAGTATTGTGGACAATGATTCTATTTTTTTAAACGAAACATATTTATATAATTAACATAAATGACAAATAATGTGA
>NW_024121166.1:1826390-1866383 GCF_016745375.1 Pimephales promelas
ATACTTATTATCAGTATATTGTCTTTTGATACTCTACGAAATAGATATATGCCAGCCCAGTACTCTTACTTAATTACAAATGTTGCTTTTATATTTTACAACTAAAAACTATATTTCTTGACCTCAATCTCCATCTGTTTTCTATATTGTATGTTAGATTTCCTGTTTTTATAAATGTTTTGGATTTTCAATGTAAAAATGTTTAGTAAATACCAAAAAAATAAATAAAAAATAAATGTAAAAAACTTAATTGTGACAGGTATTTCAGATTACTGACCTTAAAAACCCGTCCATTCGATGCTTTCCACTGAGTAATAGCCTATGGTTGTTGGACAGGTTTGTATTGAGAGGACAAAAGAGTGAAAACAGTGAATGTTATTGAATGGCAATGTTCAAGGAATAATTGTTATGCTGAGACTTTGGAGAAAATCCATGCAACCTCTGTGCTGGGACACATTGCACACCAATTTAGTGTATCCAATCCACCCAACCTTCTTGTCTTTGGTTGTATTGGACCTGTGCACCTGAAGGAAATCCACAGGACACACCAAACCTTCTGCTCTGCAGAACTCAAAATCAGGAATTTTTTACTGTGACGTGACATGCACTGAGCCATACCCATGTTTTCAGATCACACTTTGGTAAAGTGTCTCTCAGATAATATATTATTGCATTATTAAATAATGACATTTTCTCAATTTTAAACTCACTCTGGCACATATTTGCATGGAGTAAATAAATGTTAGTAAATGACAAAGTATTGTGGACAATGATTCTATTTTTTAAACGAAACATATTTATATAATTAACATAAATGACAAATAATGTGAAAATATAAGTGGAAAATAGAATTTTCTGGATTCTTGTTTATAATAGAATGCTACGCGACCAGCCAAATATCCTAAATTAGCCTACGGAATATATTATATTAAATGAGAATTTAGAATTTAATCTTTTTGAAGGTTTTTATAATATTAAAATTTATTATTAATTGTCCACTTATTTTTGAAAACTGAATCCCGAAAACAACGTATGAAATCATTCTCAGCGATTGAATAAAGTTACCACAAGAGGTCAGAATAATCATGTATTATTCATAGCGCGTTCACACACATACACGCACACACAAACTAAGTAAATTAGGCAGGCCTACATTACACAGAGGCTACAGTAGACAGTCATCCACTAGGGTAATTCTATGCATTTAATATCTGCATGCATGTGGCACAAGAATGCAAACTAAGGCATATATGCTAAATATATGTCGGCTATTTTATATTTTTAGCCTAAACAAGCGTTTGTTGTCTTAATGTTGTGTTGCTTGCTACAGTTCTTACAGTTCTTGCAGTGACATCAGCGATATTGGCGCGTCAAGAGACGCCACAGTTAAGATGCGCCTTTAGAAGTTCAACTGAGTGAAGCTCTTCAGCAGTTTGTAATCGCAATGAATAGGTAAGCGTTAGCATGAGATTGGTTGCATCTTAATGGATTATTCTATTTATATTTTGTTTGAACATTTTTCAATTGAACAATTTTCAACTCATTTAGAACATATTTCCCATAGCCCATTATAATATGTCATTAATTTTACGTAAGTATTAAGAATACATTGTGCATTGTAAAACGTTTCTTTCTTCTAAGAATGGAATGGAATGTCTAGCCTATAGGCCTACATGTTTATTCATTTTATTAATAAGTCTTCTGGTAACACAAAGGTACATTTTTAATTTTCATTCACTGTAAAAAAAAAAAAAATTTCAAGATTTGTTATCACAACATATTTTCTTTTGTCAAATCAACTTTATAATAATTTATTTAGTTGAGATAACTTATTATTTTGAGTTTCTGATGATTAAATAAATCTCCTTCATTGTATTAACTCACTTTTTCCAGTTCAATCAACTTAGAATTTTAAGGCAACCCAGGTTACTTACTTTTTTAAGTTAAACCAACAATTTATTTTTTACAGTGTAGTAATCACAACATTTTTTCTTTTGTCAAATCAACTTAAATAATTGATTTAGTTCAGATAACATATAATTTTGAGTTTCTGATGATTAAATCATTCTCCTTCATTGTATTAACTCACTTTTTCCAGTTCAATGAACTTAAAATTTTATATATATTTTTAATATTTTTTTTGACAGTGTTTCAATCAAATTTTTAATTTCAAATGACTAAATACATTTTTATCAAATTGTTTCCCTAGCCAAAAAATCAAGATGGTGATGATCTCTTCCCTAAACCAGTTAGCTCATTCATCTCTGCCATGCCATACCCTCTAACACGAGGCCTCCATCCAGACGCATGAAAAGGAGAAGATGTGTTTTATTTCCCAACATTGGAAACTCTGTATTCTGTAACCAGAGGAAATGTTACTGGAGACCCTTTTTACCATCCGTCCCCGGCGTTCCAGCAGCGTTCAAGCAACATGGGAAGACCAGAGATGAAGCTACCTTTCTCTCTGCCACTGACAGAGTAAGGCTTTTGGAATCAACAAATGGTATTAGAGTCCAGGTTAGTCAGCTTTCACATCTTCTCTCCCTCTAACCAAAGTTGTCATATAGGACATATAAGATATTATCCACTTTTATTGTTTGCACATTAGGGGAGATTAAATCCTGCATCAAAAATAAGAAATCTGTGCAACACAGGTCTGTGTAAAAGACAAATCTGCATAAATTTGTGCATTTAAAAAAAGTATGTTGCATAAAAAAACTGATGCATTGTCATTTTGTGTCGGGGAGGACTCGCTGTGGGAAGGAGACCCACTGTGTCTTTCTAACTGTGTTAAAAAATTGGAAGGAGACCCCATAATAGAACTGAATTTCTAGCATGTAATCAAAATAAAATCCATGTTATCCTTCTTCATGCTTGGTCCAGCTTCCTTTGAACCACACTTCATACTCCAACTATCTCTCTCAGTCTCAGCTCTCTTGTGAATGTTCAGATGGTAATAGAATTTCAAACATCAAAGGTTGTGCAACAGTGAACCAGTTCCTACATTATAACATGTTTAAGTTATAAAAGTTGACCAAGGTTTCAATGAAGTCTAAAACAGGGAGCAATCCTAAAAATGTGATTGGTTTAATGTTACAATCAGTTCCCTTGTAATTGTTTCAGACCCAGTGCTTCATAATAGATGACTTGATCTGATATATGAGAAGCATGATACTTTTATGTCATTTTAAAGTGCCATTAATTTCATGTTGGAGTACCGTACTGCACTGGTCACTGGTTCTTGAATAGTCCTGCTCTAGAATACACCATTCCCTCTCAGGGTTATTGTAATTAAAGTTTGTGTATGTCTCATTTCTGTGTGTTTTTCTGGAAGTGGAGCTTCTTCAAAGTTCTCACCATGTTTTTTATCTCCTGTGTGAGTGAGTGGGAATGAATAAACAGAGACCCGTTGAACACTAAAAGCATGAGGGGTCAGAGGACGCTTCGTGTGAGAGTGGGAAAAGAAGCATGTTCTCTTTACTAGCACTGACGGGATGTTCGAACAGAGAAAGATTCAATCTCATGCAGCTGACACTGGCAGAACTGCATGATAAAACCTCAAAAGGAATGAATGTGTAATCTGAAATGCCTCTGAATATACAAAACAACTTTTTGGTATTTGTGTGAAAGTGACAGATCTGCCCAGCTCCATGTCTCTTTGTTTGTTTCATATGGAACTATTTATCTGTTAATTATTATATAATGTAGTGTATTAGAAACCCCATAATCTAAACACCCCCTCCCCTCCTTTTTTGTTATTTTATTTTATTATTTTAAATTCTAGTCCTTAAAGGGATACTTTTTTCATATTAAACTGTTATTCCCTTAACTAAGACGAGTTGATCCATACCTCTCTCGTCTCAGTGTGTGCGCTCACTCGTTCTGGCGCCAGACACTTTTGATCGCACTTAACTAGCCCAGTTCATTCAATATGGGCCAAGCAGAGAAGCGACCAAACACCACCTCCACGTTTTCCCCATTTAAATACAGTTACACAAGTAGTGTAATTAATGAACTGGGCTAGTTAAGTGCTATCAAAGTGTCTCGCATGCCAGAGCGATTGAGCGCACGCACTGAGACAACAGAGGTAGGCCTATGGATCAACTCGTCTTAGTTAAAGGAATAACATAATATGAAACAACGGTAGAGTATCCCTTTAAAGTGAGCTAATTCACATGGTTCTCATCTAAATTAACTAGGGTCTAATAATTTCCAAACTTTGGTTGAGATTCTAGGAAAAAAACTCTTTTTAAAATGCTTTCTGTTTGGTTTTGCTAGTGGTGCATAAATAACACACTTCACTTTTAACTAGGCCTACACATTGGCACGAATACGTAAATACATTCTATTAGATATGTTCAAACCAGTAACTTGTGAGTTTCTGAATATTTTTGACATTTATATTCTTTTTGAGACGTTAAGGCCCATCGTTTACCTTAGTGCTCTCATACAGCCGAACGCATAGCCTGTCAAAGTAGGAAACACTCAATAGAAATAGTGTGAGAACACAGACGTTCAACACATGCGCACTATAAAGTTCCATGCTTGTCCAGTGTTAAAATGAGTTGCCAGTCTCTACTATAGCACTCACACAAGCACTCGTCAATGTTGGCATCTGTTATTCTTTAAAAATATGGAAGAGGAAGAACAAGAGCAAATTACACAAGAACAGTTGTAGTTTGTTCTTGGGGCCTTTCCAAATACCCACACTTGCGGTCTTTGCACTTGGCTACTTGCATGACACATTTCCTGTATTTGGCCCAAGTGTTCAAGTATGTGTGAAGACTGCAAGTGTGCGTAGATTAAAATTGTTGATTACCCGACAGGACACACTTATAATGTAGTGTTGCAAAAATGCAAGTGTCTACAGAGCTTTATGATTTTCAATACTTTTCATTTTAATATAAACTTCTAAATGTCTGATTAGCAGTCCCTATGTAACAGAAGACACAATTAAGTGGTATTAAAATGAAGTGATAAAAAGCATTATGGTCACAGGAGATGCATATGAAAAGCATGTTAGAACCAGGTGTGAATGGCAATGCGTCTTGGCTAAGCACTTGTGATTGGATCACTGAAATCCCATCTTAATACTACGTGGAAACAGGGTTTCTCTCTCGCTCGCTCAATTTCCTGGATGTTGTGAATAATTTGCAGGCCTCAGAGGTCAGCTATCAATATGCGGGAGACTCCCTGAACCTCTGGGAGAGGTGGGATGCCTTTTAGTTAGAAAAACTGGGCTGCACAACAATGCGCACCTACTTTGTTGATGATTGGAATTGGCTATCCACACACACACACACACACACACACATACATATTGGATCTGGCACAGGTTTTACAATGGATGCCCTTCCTGGCGCAATCTGGGACACACTAACACACACACACACACACACTACAGCCAAATTGGCATATCCAAGCCACCTAACTGGCATGGAAACCCACGCTGACACAGGGAGAATATGTAAACTCTACAGTAAGGACTCCGACCTCAGCCGAGGCTCGAACCGTAGACCTTTTGTTTGTGCGAAGAAAAAAAAAACACATACTTTGGGTATTTGAGACCCCAAGGCTAATGCAGTAACTGTAAAAATATACTTGCCTTAGTAGTATCAGAAAGATACGTTATTACTTCATCATCAATTCACAATAGATCAAATTTAGTAGATATTATTTTTGTTTAATATCCTGTTTCATTCAAAAATATGTCACAAAAGCCCTTTGTGACTGACTAGATAATGGCTTTGCACTTTTCAAAAAGGTCACCATCTGAGTCTGGCATTTGATTCTAAATCAGTGCTACTAAATGAGTTTTAACCAGAGCCGATACTATGTCCAGTGAATCTCTTTGTTCGTTCCTTCGTCAAGCAAAAGCAACAGCTCGCATGTGACACCACCGTTCACAGTGTGAGAGCAGTCGCCGGGGTCGAACAAAGTTCGGATGACTGCAGAGGTCAAAATCCTCATGACATGAGGGATAAAATTATTAGTGCTGATTGTCTTACACTAAAGGCTTTGCCTGCAGCCAAATTCAGAAAACTAGCGAAGACATTTACTTAGACAGGCACAACTGCAATTAACCTTTCAAATTCACTCTATTCACCCTGTTTTTTGGCCATTTTTAGTGCACCCTTCTCAGGGCATCAACAAGATGGTAATTGATTTTGTTTAGCCTCATGCCAACCCCCATACACATCCACTATGTCAGTTTGACTGTCCAAATTGAAAACACACCCGTGTCTTCAACTGTCCTTTAGGGAGATAAAATGTTTACCTAGAATTCATGAGAATTAAATGTGTAAATGCGTCATCAAACAATGATTCGTGATTATGGAAACTTAACTGCATGAATTAATTGAAACATCAGTTTTCTTTTAGTGATATTCAGAGAACATAATCAGGACATTTGTTTCATGCTCAGATTGCATTTGCACACTGTTCATACCCTGAATCCCACCTCCTTCTAGAGACTTTCATTTTTAGTCTCACTAAAATGAAAACTCTTAAATCTCCTGATTCTTCCTGACCATTTAAATTAACAAGTTCCCTGCATTTCAATCACTATAAACTATTCAAAACTGAATGACCGAATGGTTCTAAATTATTGCCTGCTCATTGTGGTGCAAATAGCAAGGCTAATGATGATTAACTGTTAGTGATGCTTATAGAAGGAATTATGTGTCTGACATTTAGCTTTTCTCTTTGTTCTTTTCTCTGATGATCTAGGAAAACCAAGGAGGGTTGTTTTCAAACACTGAGAATTTCAATAGAGTAAAAAACACACACATATACGAATAAAAAGTTGATCAGAGGGGTTGGGAAATATGAGGGAGAAAAATTAATTTAGTGAGCTTTCCCAAATTGATGTCAGTAGATATGCATTCAATGACAGATACTTTTACTTTTATCTTATATTGCATTTCAAGGTAAACATTTTGACATTTTTATCAGTGACTTTGACTTTGGCCTTGCAAGAACAACTTGAGCTACAGGAAAGCTTATGAGATATAGTCTATAACTTTAACTTTATTGCTACATGTCAACATCAGAATTGAGAAATATTGGAGAGGTGACAGTTTGCTTTACTTCAGTACTTTCATTCCTCGGGGGTTGATTTTTTTTTATTTTTTTTTTATTAAAACTACATTACAGTGCCTTTTATATAGGTATTATCTTATTGTCCATGACCCAACTTAGCATTTTAAACTATGAAAATGTTTTATAAAAAATTAAATAAAATGTTATGTTTACTCTTTTAGATCATCAATTTTTTTTAAATTTCTGTAATGTGTAAGTATGTTTTTTTTTAAATTATAAAAAATGTAAAAAATGTTCACGAAAATAAAGCTGAAAATAAACTAAAAATAAAAACCTAATTAAAAATATTAATAAATATTAGAATTGTATTTACTAAATTAATAATAAAAAACACTGGTCTCAAGAATCTATTTTTATGTCAAATAAAAAACAATAACTACAACCAACAATTTTACTCCTTTTTTTTTCTAAAGTTGTGCTTGGTGTACTTACTCATCTCATTTCCTCAAATGTCATTTTTAGCACTAATGAACCATACTTTTGAGATGTGATGGAAATTACACTAACATATAAAATAGTAATGACATTTCATATTGTCATTTAAAAAATTGTCATTTATTCGTAAGCTACTGTTGGACACTGTTGTAGACAAATCAAACTGCTTTCAGTGTGATAAGTATTTAACAATTGTTATATTTACTTTCTAAAAGTCTGCAAAGCCGAAGATCCCATAGAACATGAAGAAACGACCAACTGCTCTAGAGAATTCAGCAGCCACCTGTTTTGTTTTGCTCTGTTATTCATATCTATATGGGATTCTGTGTGGTGCGCATTTGAGTTCCAACCACGCGCATTGCCACACGGATATTTCCAGAATTATCTCTGCTCACACAGATAGCAAGCTGGGAAAGTGAAAAACGATCTCAAAAAGAGATTAAAGATTGAGTTGCGCCTTTGTATGCATTCACATTGAGATTGAGAGAGAGAGAGAGAGAGAGAGAGAGAGAGAGAGAGAGAGAGAGAGAGAGAAAGAGAGAGAGGTTGAAAGAAGAAGATTGGTCTCAGAAGGAGAACCGTGTCTCTTTTCAGTCTTGGTCTTACTGCGGTTGTGACAGAAGACAGAGTCACTCCCCCTTTTCTCTCTCTCTCTCTCTCTCTCTCTCTCTCTCTCTCTCTCTCTCTCTCTCTCTCTCTCTCTCTCTCTCTCTCTCTCTCTCTCTCTATTCCCTCTCATCCCCCAGCACCCCCTCCACCACAGACCATTGGGTTGGTGGTCTGCACCTCACTACCCATTCTCCTCCTATGAGACAGTGGTAAATGATATCAGATATCACATTGCATGGAAAACTAGGCACAGAGGATCATTTATGGATGTGGAAATGTGGAGATGAACAATATCTTAACTCTGAAACAACACGGAGGGACATCAATACCGCACCTTGCTATACCTCAAGATTTTATGCAGCAGGTAGTACTCTTCCTTTCTGTGTCTTTTTCATTTTCTCTCACAAACACGCACTTGCTTTTCATTCACATTGCATGTGTATTTTTTAAACTGTGCTGTAAATGGCATAGCTTTTTATCAAAACACTTTTTATTCATTTGTTTTCCACACATACAAATTTGAAAAAAAAGAGTGGATTTAATTAAATGAGATTGAGTAAATAAGTTTGTATTCAATTGCTTTAGTCCTAACTAATGGTTAAAAACTGATAAAAAATGTTATCAGTCTGCAACAATTCCCTGCATCTGTTCTGTCTCATTCTAACCACCAGCTGCCTGATAGCTTTACTGGTGACTGATGCCACCATCAGATATAATTTCTCATTTGACACACTAATATCAGTATTTTCTGATCACTGTTTTAAAGAATGGCATATTTGGAACACATTTAGTGCAAATCATATGCAAAAATAGATAATGCATTTATTAATTGATTAACATGTTTAATATCATCATCATTATTATTTTATTGCTTTTTCCACTTATATCTGCTGTGGTATGATTGCTACTGTAATCATCCATTCATGTAATCACACATTGTGAAATTCTGTGTAATGGAGTTTGATATATACTCAAAAAGTAATTATAGTCATCATAAGCTCATTTTTCATCAATGCTCCATTCATAAGTCCTGATTATAACCAGTAGATCCTCTGCCAGACAACGTGGCTTTAAATAAAGGTAAATACCTTCTGAGTTTCTTCTAGATAATACTAAATAATAACTCTTCTTGACTCCCCTTGAGAAAAAAAAAACAGCTTTGACAATTAATTGCATCTGTGAAACGCAGCCATTCTGCTTTGCACTTAGAGAGAGTGCTCGAGTCTCATCAAGGCTGAAGGAGAAAGACTAAAAGTGTTCCATCAAGAGCATGGCGACAATGTTTCCATGTACCAATCTCACACTGAGTTAATCTCTAACAGTTGAGTGAGTGTGAACCAGTGTGTGTGTGATGACCATCTTTGTTGTTCATCAATGTTTTTGTCACAGGTAGAAATGGATCCTCTTCTGGAACAAGTCTTGGCTGGCTTTAACGCAACCCTCGGAGCTTCGAATCGGACAGACCCCCTGGATAAGTTCTCAGGAACACAGCTGCTGTGGCGCTTCAAACCTCTGTTTATTCCGCTCTACGCCTTAATTGTTGTTGTAGCAGGTGTTGGGAATACTTTCCTTCTCGCCTGCATTCTGTCAGACAAGAAGCTCCACAATGCCACCAATTTCTTCATTGGCAACCTGGCAGCTGGGGATTTGCTGATGTGCCTGAGCTGTGTACCGTTGACGGCGTCGTACGCTTTTGATGCACGTGGTTGGGCATTCGGACGCCCTATGTGCCACCTTATTCCTCTGCTGCAAGGCGCAACGGTCTTCGCCTCTGTTTTATCCCTCACTGCCATCGCCATGGACCGCTACGTGGTGGTGGCGTACCCAGTTCGGAGGCGTATCTCCGTGTGGGGATGTGGCGCAGTGGGTTTGGGCGTCTGGGCAGTTTCGTTGGCCCTTGCCGCTCCGCCTTCCCTCCACACGCGTTACGTGGACCTGCGACCAAGTGGCATGGAGTTGGTAGTATGCGAGGAGTTCTGGCTGGGTACTGAACGACAGCGCCTACTCTACTCCTGCTTCTTCTTGTTGGCGTCCTACATGATCCCCCTGCTGTCTGTAAGCATCTCTTACTGTGCCATCAGTGTTCACCTCCGCAAACACACATTGCCTGGAGAGCCCTCCCAAAACCAGCAGCGATGGAGCAAGCAGCGGCACAAGACTTTCTCCCTTCTGGTGGCCTCTGTGCTTGCCTTTGCCCTTTGTTGGCTCCCACTGCAAGTCCTCAATCTCCTTCTGGATCTAGACTCAGACTTCCAGATTGTGGACAAACGCTACATCAATGTGCTGCAGGTCAGTTGCCATCTGATAGCCATGAGCTCAGCCTGCTACAACCCCTTCATCTATGCCTCGTTGCACAGCAAGGTCCGCTTGCACCTGCGGGGTTACCTGTGCCCCTGCAGACGTAGTGGGCAGGAGCTACTCTCTCGCTGTTCGTCCCGCAACCCTGCCACCTGCCTGACGCTCATCTCCGAGGTAGTGGTGAAGGAGAACCAATCGTCTGAGAGCCCTGTCCCCGACAGTTGCCTCTGAAGATGAGCAGCACATCAGCACAGACCAATCAGAAGGAGCACTCAGACATTAAGGAGGTTTCGCAGCACTGGAGAGGTGTTCCAGCCAATATTCAATGTTCTTATCCGAAAACGAAGGCTTTGTTGATGTGGGCTTTTCTTTTATGGGGACTAAAAAGAATACTCAGGCTCTCAGCTTTGTTTTGATGTTGCTGTGGACATTAGTGATAATGGCTCAAGATTCCCTCATAGAGTACATCGCTTTGACCTTGAATGAAAACTCCTGATATTAAACAGAGGTTTACAGTGCAGCTTTAACTGGAGGTGTAAATCCATTTGGGAATACCCTGTCTTTGAACCCACCACAGTCAAGGGGAATATCAGTAAACCACAACTAGATGTTGACTGCTCTTTTTCACCTCCCGTTCTTTCCTTCATTGTCTCTTCTAATACTAAGTAGCCAGGTCACTCTTTCCAATACCCTCTGACTCTAGTTATATCTGCATTTAAACCATTAGCAGTAAATTATGTTCCCGTTCCTGTTAGCTCAGACCCATATCAGAAAACAAGACATGCAGAACGTCTTATAAATCCTCTTAGCCTCACAAGTCTCTGAGAATCACTGCATGTCTCATATGGATCACTTTTCGAAAATTTGCCCTCAGAGCCTTGCACTCTCAAGTCCAGACACTCTCAAGAGGTCTCTGGCAGTCGGAGTTCAATCAAATGACAGTCTTTCGCATCTGGTAATGGACTGCACACTCTACTTTAACCTTAAGACACATATGAGGCACATAGCTCACACTGGCACACTTCTCAAGATAGGCATACTTCTATGAAATGTTCAACAGAGTGAGCCTGACCTTTTGAAAGTCGCAGGAGCTAAAGTGACGATAATTTCACAGGAGCAAGTGCACATTGTTTTATCATTATATGGTTTTGTCATTGCCCTTAGAGAGCTGTGAGAATTGATATCTCATTTTGACAGTTCTCTGGAGGTGTGAGATAGACTTAATTAGATGATCTACAATGCGTTCACACTACACATCAAGTCAACCATTTCTCAGATGAATAAACAAGACTGTTTGACCCAAAAGATTTATGGAAATTAATGGTAGAATGTCAAGCTAATGGTAGCCAGCCACACACACACAACACATGAATAGTCTCGTAGTTCTAGTTGACTAGCTGATTCTATGCTACGACATTATGACCTGTGTGAATGTAATCACATATAATAGACAACATCTCCTATGAGCAAACTTTCGCAATTGTGTTACCTTGTAAATATGTAAGTAAAATGAAAAACTTCCAGCAGTGGTTGAAAGAGTCTTGTCGTTTATTAGAAAGGTTATATTGCATGATTAGATATTTCACAACAAAGTATTTCCACAGGTTCGCACACAAGTAACATTAGTAGGCAACATGCAATTGTGTGATTACATACAAAGGCACAGTGGTTATGGATGAAGCAAAAGTTGGTACAATTATGTCAGGCGAGATATGCCTGCGAATGGATCTGCATGCTAATTATCACATCTAGCCACCAACGCTGATTGCTAGCCTAGCGCAGGGACATCAGGGGCAAGATGCCCAGTGCACACAGGAAAAAAAATGGATCAAGCCAATGAAACAAAGGGTCGCTAATAAGAACTGTATTCCCTGCAGTCAAAATATCTGGACCACCTAATTTAGGTGGGCCCTTTGCATAGGGAGCACAGTAGCAACAATGGTAATAGGCATTATTCATAATAGATGACAAATAGACCCATGTTGAGCATCATGAGTAAGCATAGTCACAGCTAATATTTCACACTTAGGTGTCTTTGGAAAGTCTGAGTTTGTGATGTTGAGATTTCTTCTGAAACTGTGGAGGAGACTCTGAGCAAGCAAATGTCCATTTAAACTCACTGTTGACTCATTGTCTCAATTAAGATATTAAAGAAAATTAAATCTCCTTTGTGATTTTTCTTTTCCATGAGAGTGCCCAGACATGACATCTCAATATCTGCTAAATATAGCATGAGGTATATCAACATTGACCAACCTTTGTATCCAAAATTGACTATTTTACATTTCCGAACATATTAGGAAAATCAGTGAAGCGAGAGTGTGGGTCTAATGATGTCATTAAGCCTTGAGCAGCTTTGCAGAGGGGAAGAGGTAAAAAAAAACAGCAGACTTGAAAATGCAGGTATTACGATGGAGTAAAAACAAACACACTCCGCAAGCCGAAACCAGAAGGTTTCATAAAGAGCAGCTGTTGTTATTGCTTCCAATGTCAAACACATCTGGCTGATTAAGAATAAAGTGGAAAGAAATCAGCTACAAAAGGGGTGCGATAAAAGGATTAAATGAGTGAAATTTTGTGTCACTATTTCCCAAAAACTATTGGGTTTTTGAAAAAAAAAAAGAGAAAAAACAGGCTCAGAGATCTACAGAGATCCGCCCTTTGTGTGCAGGTAAGGAATGATGCCTTTGTCTAAGTCAAGGCTCTCCAAAATCCAGATTTATAAATTGTAATCATGAGTTTTACTAAACGTGAACACGTTTTACAAGTCAAAATCTTGTAATTACTTTAGGGGTCATGACATGAGAAATAAAATTTGCCTTTTAAAATAAAATTATAATGGGTTAGTTAAAATTAATAGGTTTGTTCAGTTAAATCATCCTGCAAATTTTAGAGATTAAAACGTCCTCCTCATATAAACAAAGCATTTATTTAATGAAGCGCCAAAAACTGCTTGTTTGGATTTGTGGGAATTGTGTTGAGTTATCACACGGATATTTGCATGCATCCGTCAATACCAAGACATCCATATCATCGCACAAGCCCCGCCCAATAGGGCTTGCGGGCGTCGTAACGTCATTACAGGCGTGGCGGCCATGTTGGCAGCTAGCGAATGTAAACAAACAGCAAGTTGAACGAGGAGAAGCGGAGTTGAGAGAAAGAAAAGAAAATAAATATGTTAAAATCCCTAAAAGGATGTGGAATATACCGGGAAAAGTTAACTAGGGGAGCCAGGGACCGGGATGTGGACAAAATAGGCACTATCAACGGTTTGGATCCTCATGAAATTTCAAACAAAGATTGGAGCACCGACGACGACTTGCTGCCGCAATTTTGTATAAACGATATCTTTAGCTAACGTTACCTTGTTTGTGGTGTGAGCGCCTACACCTCAGAACAGTTCCGAAGCTACAAGGGATTAGAGTCGCATGTGCTGTTCACTAATGGATGCAACACTTCGTACGAATTCGACGCATGATTAAAAAGTGTCTAATTCGTACTAATTCGTACGACCTCACTCGTACTAATTCGTACGATTTGTCTAAACCCACGTGATGGTTAAGTTTAGGGGCGGGGTAAGGGGTAGGTCATTCGTACGATATGTTACATACGAATGTATGTAAATATGTACGATTTAGCAAAATCGTATTAATTCGTACGAGTGAGGTCGTATGAATTGTTACGAATTAGCCACTTTTTAATCATTCGTCGAATTCGTACGACTTGGTCGTGAGATCGGGTTGAATGGATGGGTTCAGGAGCTGCAGTTCATAAAAGGCCGCCGGTGTAGCAGTCGATTCTGTTCCCTACCGCAATTCCTGTTCCCTTTACGCAATCATACTACAAGTCATGCGTAGTTGCCGAGTTACCATACGTACCACCAGAACTGAATACGAGTAAGAAGCACAACTGGATGTACGGGCAGCCAAAAAGTTAAAAAAGTATTGTATTTTTTTCCCGAAACTTGTAGCCCTAATTGAGTTTTCCTATCTGTCAATTAAATCCAGGTTATTCCTTTTCACATTTAAAACGTAGCTATTACTAATTTCAGTGTGATGTTTTATATACTGTAAAATACAGATAAGCCTCTAGCTCAGGACTACTTGAACCACAATTATTTCACAGTGCTTTTAATGTCTCATTTTATAAAATAAATAATGCTTGTTTTGAAAGACTGATTTAGAAACACATTTATATTCCATTTTTTTGAGATGTAGTAAAGTTGGCCATCCATTGAAATAGCTTTATTAGCTTTAGTAAAATAAATCTAAACAACAATTTAGATGGCCCCGTTACAAAGGCCCAATGAAAGATAAGGCTAATTTAAACTGAAATTGCAGGAGGTTATTTTTGATGTTAGTTGCTGGCAAGTCAGTCAATTATAAGAAGGCTATAGTCCATGGACAATGGGCTTTTTGTTTGTATCAAGTCTTGGTGTATCACTATACCTCACTTCTGTCTGTATAGTTATCTCTCCACTGTGTAGAATAATTATCATTTGGAATTACTTGCCATCAATTTGGAAATTGGAGGAACATCTGCGAATTACATCTTTATGGTCTTTTTATGTCAAATGGGTATGTGCCTTGAGTTTTGAAGTTCATGATTACCTTACACATTTTTGGATCCATTGTTGGAATGTGCCAGCAAGAATAAAAAAATCAGGAGACAATGTTGTGTGGTCATCTCCCCAATTTAGAACACCATTTATTAACATGGTTAATTTATTAATTTAATTAGTGCCCTCTGAAATTGAATTATGATTAGAATGGTACGTTGCACCCATTGTCTATATCTTGCATGTGAAAAACAATAATTAAGGTAGTAATAGCAACATATGGTTTTATTCATATTTATTTAATTATTTTTATTTTCATACAGGGAACAAAAGGTGTCACCTGAAAATGTGTTTCTCTTGTGACAATAATGTGAGGAACTGTTTTTCTCATGTGTATTTTGGTGACATTGTACTTATTGTTAATATATTTGTATATTGTTTACAAAGTTGTATATCATAAAGCTGTCATCTCTGACGTTTGCAATCTTTATAAATAATAATATGAGGCATTGAGTTTGGATGTCAACATGGACGCATAAGGCAATTTTGTATGGGCACAATTCAACTGAATATATTCAGACATAACACAAAAACTATGAACAAGTGCAAAATTAATTAAATGAATTCACAGAAATATCATTGGAGTGCGAGAGCCATTTTATTATGCTGCAGTAGTAAGACATTTAAATGTTGCGCCAATGCTTGGCCTTTTTCGCTTTCCGTACATCCAGCTGAGCTTCGTTGCAACTGCTACGCATGCGCTGTCAGGGGGAACAGGAATTCCAGTAGGGAACAGAATCGACTGCAACACCTGTAAACAGTGGGAACACAGTAATCCGGACAAAGGTAAGCAGCGCTCCACCTTACTGCTAGTTTAGTAAGTTAACTGTTAGTGCTAACAACCATTAACACATGTACTTTTACCTATGTGTTTCAAAAGTGTAGTTTCCCGGGTTTCTCACGTATTTTGAGCTCTTTTCCCGCTATCTTCATCATGAATTCGACTTAAGCTGCTATACTAATTAATATTTAGATGTTATGTTATACTTTAATGTCGTAAATATAAATGGCATTTTTTATGTCATGTATATACACATTAACTGAGGGTTGAGGTAAATGTTTGGTTTCCCATGGTGATTATGTGTTGCGCAGCAACGGTTTACCATGGTTGATATAGTAACGCCAAATGAATCAAATCTTTCAAATCAAATCTTTTCTTTCTCTCAACTCCGCTTCTCCTCGTTCGACTGTTTGTTTACATTCGCTAGCCTCCAACATGGCCGCCACGCCAGTAATGACGTCACGACGCCCACACATTCACATCATAAAGTTAAGGATTCACCGAAATTTCTGCTAAGAAAATTTTCAACTTAAACGAGTGTTTTCAGATTCGGGGTGCTTTTTAGAGTAACGGCACTTGACTGCATTCAGCGTCCCCTGGATATGCTACAAGTACAACAGGTAGGCCAAGTCTATTTTAATTGATAATAGGCTATCTTAAATCTGAAATATTTTAGTCTGTGCTGTTTGTTACTTTTAATATGAAGCAAAGTCTCAGCTTAAAAAATATGTAGCACTAGATTTTATCCCGAATTTTAAACGATGCTATTTAATTCACGTGTGACAGATCAGCAGCAACTTAAACCATCTCATCTTTACTACATCATAAAATAAACATGAGTGAACACCAGTAGATATGATGGAAGATATTGCAATTTACCGAAATGATGAATCATGTCTCATGTAGGCTATTGCAGTGTTTCAATCCGGAGAAAGCATCAATAAAACAGCCTGTAGCCTAGGCACAATGTCACTTAAAGTTGCATTATCTCAAGAAAGCTATTCAATGTCCATAAACTCATTAGTTTGCTAGAAAAAATAACTGAGAGGAGCATTCTTTCTAAATATATGCACTGTATTGCATAATACACATATTCTGTACTTCACCTAGTCTTCATTAGTGTATGTTTTAATAAATCTGTCATGAAAACAAGTTATTACAGTGTATTGTCCTTTTAATATTTTAATTTCACCAACAAACTGGAGTAGAAACAATTCTGTTATCAAAAAGTAGATATAAAAAACCTCCTTTGTGCAATTTAATTGTTTCTACAACCATTAACCATTTGAGTGTTGATAACTGTTTAAGTGTGAATAAATAGGCCTAATTGATTATTAATTTATTTAAATATTTTGGGGTTTGGTTTCGGCCAAGTGCATCCTGAATTTTCGGTTTTGGTTTCGGCCCAGAATTTTCTTCCCAGATGCGTGTTCACTTTTTACTTTATTCAACATGCATGAGTCAGTCGATAAGAGGACAAATGGAACAATAAATAGAATCATAAATAACCAAAACAGTTAATTTGCATCTCTATACAGACTTCAGAAGGATCCCAGCATCAGAAACAAGTGGATGGTTTATTTTTAATGTCGTCCATGATTGCGTCGGAGGATTACATGTTTGTTCGGAGAATTTGAGTGCTGATTGTTTTGTTAACGAGGCACAGTGTAATGGAGAGTTTGCAAAGAAACCTTTGTTGACAGATGAATCAGTCAGCTGTATTGGATCTGACTGACAGCAGCTACATCGCAAATTGTTAGTAAATGATTTTATAATGCTTTGTCTGTAAATGATGGTTTTATAGGGGTGTTTTCAAAACCCTTACTCGCATGCAATGACGAGTGGGTGTTGACACTGTTTCCTATGCAATGACGTTAGCCAATCATAACAGTGGTCGTATACGTAAAGGAGCCGCCCCTTAAAAACTGATCATTTCAGAGGGTCAGAATGAGGGTTAAAAATAATTGTTTTTCCACATATAGGCTATATCGGTGTATTACCATCATAAATGAACCTCAAGATATTACAATAATAAAAAAAGGTCCATGTGTTACATCCCAGGACATTTGTGTTTTATAATCATGGTGTATGTCATTCGTTTATGTACTATGTGTGCTGCCAATGGACCCAACGTCCTGCTGGTAATGTTATATGTTTTGTCCTATGGGCTATATGCACGCATAAGTTCCGCATTTGACGTAAGGATGCTGGTCCATTTCCGGTTGTGTAGATTAAAGCGGAGGAAAACCGGAGAAAACAGGATTATGGCAGAGTCTTCAATAATATTTACTGTCCTCCCGTCTTTGAAACGAAACGTACATACTTTTAGATGTAATTTTATATATAGGTTTGTTTATTTAATATAATTTTAAAAAGAAGCATAAACACAACGAGGGGTGTCTGTTTTATCTGTTTTTTTTGACTAATGTTTCATTAGTATAACCATGGAGTATAAAATTCAATATAAATTCTCGCTATTGCATTGGACTCTATGATCGGCGGAAGTTATCGAGCATCCTTAATCCTTCACCGGAAATAACGCCGTGCATAGAGCCCATTCCATGTGCTCCTTCCTGTCCTTATCTTTGTGATTGGACCTACCAGCTGCTCCTCATCATTGTCAAGAGGAGTTAGTATTTAAAAGTCCCCCTGTAGTCAAAAATTGTATCCCTTAAAACTCATCTTTGATCACCAAAATGACATTTAAGCATTTTTTTCCCCTTGACATGAAAAATTATTCATGCCTTAAAATAGCTAGAAATTAACTCTACAATACACCCTTGCCTAATTAAGTTCATGTGGCTTAGTACCTAAAGGTTTACCTCTAGAAATCGAATTGGGAACGTAACACGTCATGACCCCTTTAATTCCAAACATGGCGTGAACATATGCTACAGTAATGATTTATTGTTCTGTGATGATTAATTGTATACTTAATTTCCCACTTAACATTAATCTTGCACCAAAAACATTTCATAACACTTAATTTATACTTTCCCTTTGAATGTCATGGCAAAGCATGCTGGGAAATAGAAGTCCCTGCCTTCATTAAACTCAAATCCATTTCAGATGACTTAAAATGCGTTAGTTTTGTGAACTCAAAAGAAAAAATTTGAAATACTCATAAAAGTTCATTTGATTGAACTAATTTGTTTTATTTGATTTGGCTCTACTGAAACGAATTATAATTTTGAGCGTAAGGGTTTACAGTGGCAGCAAAAGTAAAGTTATCTCTGCACTTTAAACTGGTGTAGGCTATGTATTTCTATATTTCATTGTATAACATTTGTAAAAATGATACTTCCCCTTTGAGGAACATGGTTGTACAAAAAGGCTGTAGTTCCAGCTTAAGTAATTTATTCTTTCATTCATAATTTCAATCACCAGTGCTTTCATTCTGAGCCAAAAGAAAAGCACACAATTCACTTTTTTTTAACCATGAAAAATAAACGCCAGGTCCAGTACATGTTTCTAAGAGCTGAAGTGTATAGTGAGAGTTGCAGGGGTGAAATAGTGCTTCAGGGAAACCATAGCAACCATTTTTAAGTTGCCACTCAAGTAATATTCATTTGGATTGTTCCCATTTGGCGGTGCATCGCTTCCTCCTTTCACAATATTCCTATGAGGGAACTGTATGGCAGCTGCCATAACAACAGTGATAACAACAACATCATCAAGCGTAAATGTTTTAGCAATGGCCTCAAAAACACAAGATGGAAGCCTCTTTAAATTAATCAATACCCACAAAACCCTTCGCCCTCGGTCACACAAATTCCGGATCAGTTTCATTGCCACCTAAATTTGTGCTGAGCGCCCTCTTAGCCTTAATGTGAACAGTAATAAGAGTAGTCAGCTAGTTACAGATGCACTTGTTTTACAGAAACTATAAGTGTTTGCCCTGCATTTCCCAAGGTAAACCATTGAGGGATTTGCATAAATTTGCATAGGCCATCCATTCAGAAGAGGAAATAACGAATGAGACAAATGAAAAATGCACCAGACACTGAAATACAGGCAAGCTATTAGAAATCGCATACACAGGAATGACATCCACAGCTATCAGCTGCTAATCTGTATGCATTTTTCTTTCAAACAGGCTTTGAACAGCTGTAGGCCTATACACGTGAACCACTTTAATTTTCCTGGTGTGCGATATGAAATTGCATTATTATCAAGTAATTATATGAAAGATGATTATGTGGCTTTGCTGTCTGGACAGTTTTGAAAAACGATCAGGAGCTCTTAGTATTCTGTGTACTCTGTATGCTCAATAAATAAAGAAAAGAAAAACCTTAATCAATATCTCTCTGAGCAGGAGAGATGAATAGAGGTCTTGCTCATAAATAAGCCCGTCTGTCTTGGTATCTCATTTTGTTCAGATTCAAATACACTGTCAATAAAGACAGATCTGTCATGCACAGGCCTCCTCAAATTTAGCCAAGTGAATTTTCCAATGCCGTATACTGTATGTAGTTGTTCAGTAGATTGCACAATCTTTGCAAGTAAAAACTGCTTGTGGCAGAGATCTCACATCTAAAGAGCTGTCTTTTCCATACTCTACAACAAAAGCACATGCATGATAATCACTACCTGTCACGATCAGTAACAATTTACTGTAACAATCAGTAACAATTTACATCTTAGATAGCACCCTCTCGTTTACGTCTCATGTTAATAATGTTACCCGGTCTGCTTATTATCATCTTCGAAATATCAACCGTCTGCGCCCTTTCCTTACGCCTCATTCCACTGCCATTCTTGTTTATAGTCTAGTCACTTCTCGTTTAGATTACTGTAATTCCCTCTTGTTTGGCCTCCCGCATAAAACAATTCGTAAACAACAAATGGTCCAAAATTCAGCTGCTCGTATTATCACCCGTACCCCCGCTATTCATCACATCACTCCTATCTTACAACAACTCCATTGGCTACCTATCATTTATCGTATCAACTATAAAATACTTCTCCTAACTTTCAAAGTCATTCATGATCTTGCCCCTTCATATCTTTCTGATCTTCTCCATATATCCACATCTGCTCGCACTCTTAGATCCTCCTCTTCCATCCATCTCACTGTTCCCCGTGTCCGCCTTGTTACTATGGGTAGCAGAGCTTTTAGCTGCTCTGCTCCCCAACTCTGGAACTCGCTTCCACCGGACCTCCGTAATATTGATTCCCTCTCACATTTTAAATCAAAACTTAAAACCCATCTTTTTAGAATAGCTTACTCCCTCTGACTATGTTGTATTTTAATTGTATTGTAATGTTTTGTATAATGTACGGTGACCTTGAGTGTCAAGAAAGGCGCCTAGAAATAAAATGTATAATAATAATAATAATAATAATTTCGCTTTGGTGATTAAAATTAGCAACCAGATTCGTTATTTTCAAAGGAATAGTTATTATTTCCCAACTAAAATTCTGCAATCATTTGCTTACCTTCTTGTCATTCCAAATCTGTGTGACTTTGTTCGGCATTTTGGAACACAATTGTTATTTTAAAGAATAATTTTTGTTCATATACAATGAAAGTCAATGGGGTCCAACACAACACTGGAAAAAAAGAATAATCTTTTATCTTCTGCAAAAAAATGCATACGAGTTTGGAAAGACTTAATAATGACAGACTGACAGTTACAGTTTTGTGAATTGCTCTGTAATGGTCTGAAGGCTTTCAAATCTTCATCTACCACTGTGACATTTCGTCACAACTCGTATGATACTGATTTGTTCGATGGGAACAGTTTGCTCCCTCTTACCAAGAGCTCATGCTGTGTATCTTCGAGACAGATTGTGCACATTTTTCTAACCTGCCAGAAATAGTGGTCACTGGGTCAACCATTACCAAGTAGCAGAAAAATGCTTCAGGAAAAGCTGGAATGGAATGGAAAATCTCAAAAAGCCAGAGAGTTATAGTAGATACAGTAAGCTATATTTATTTATTTATTTCCAATTCTTGTGGTTTTTGTAAGCAGGTAAGTCTGCTGCAGTGCAGTTATACAGTCCAGATAACATATAATTTTGAGTTTCTGATGATTAAATCATTCTCCTTCATTGTATTAACTCACTTTTTCCATTTCAATTAACTTAAAATTTTAAGGCAACCAGGTTACTTACTTTAAGTAAAAACCAACAATAATTTTTTTTACAGTGTACTGTACACCTTCCTTGAGTAGACACTTCACTGTAGAAAAATATTGTTAGTTTAACTTAAAAATATAAGTAACCTGGTTGCCTTAATTTTAAGTTCATTTAAATGGAAAAATTGAGTTAATACAATGGAGATTGAGTTAATAATCAGAAACTCAAAATATTATGTTATCTGAACTACATAAATTATCTAAGTTGATTTGACAAAAGAAAAAATGTTGTGATTACAAATCATGAAAATATGTTTTTTACAGTGCACAATTTAAATGTTTATAAAGGTATTATTTGTATCTGAATCTTTTATGGTATGTATGCAATATTTAGGCTAAACTTGTTACTGGTTGGGAGCTAACTCAGATCAAATTTTTTTTTAGCTAAATTAAACCATAAATGTAATCAAAATGCTAAATCAAAAAACGCATTGAATTGCTATTATTTTAATGTAGACTCTTTGTAATGTTAAAACATTCTACAAATGCCTGTTGTAAAGAATGAGACTCACACAAACATTTCACCTTTGTTGCTTGTTGCTGCATAATAAATTGTCAGTCCCATATCAAATACTCTTTGACCTGCATGGGGAAAAAGTTGGATTATTGTGTAGACAAATGTGATCTCCTGGTGTCTCATTCAGAGTCACTAATGTATTCCAAAATCCCTTTGTCTCACCAGGCACTGTATTAACAAAGAGGTTGACTTGTTGAACGAATTATAATGAACTGTAAGATCCCAACTGCAACAACCTTTTTTCTTATTTTGGATCCATAAATTTCACTTGGTGTGGCCTGAGATGTCCCTTTGAGGTTGACAGTCCAAAAGGTCATTCCAAGCTCAGTGGTGATGCCACATGAATAATAGTTAGATGAACTCTCAGAATGTCATTGAGTGTTGAATAAATTCTTGAAGGCTAATTTAAATAGTAATTTAAATTTTAAAAAGGGGGTTTTATTTATTTATTTACTTAGAGCTTTTCATCTAATCATCCCACCTCTCTATATAATATATAATATCAAATACACATATATGCAGTATCATTACTGTATATTTTAAATACTTGTTTAATGGCATCTTTTTATGAATGAAGGTCAGCATTACGGATATTAATACAGCTACTGTTGTCTCAAAGAAATACATTTATTTCTCCAATTTTAAACATGAATTATAGCCATTCATTATTACAGTTTAAATGAAAGCTATCAATTTTAACATTTATTAGGCTTCAAAAAAATATATAACAACTTAATTTAAGTGAACTTAAAACAATCCTCACATATACCCATAATAAATGTCATATTTACCTGTGATCTTCGATGTCTAACAGGTATGACATGTACAGAAATTGGATGCTTGGATGATGAGTATGGTAGCAAGATGCCAAAATTATGTTGGTGGAGTTGAGCATGTGGAGAGATGCCAAAACTGCTGATGCCAGAGCAAGGTGAGCGGCTGCTTATGTGTTCCGACAGTTAATTGAAAGATTAGATGGGTTCACTCCTCCCGGAATTACGTTGTGAACTAAACTAAAGTTAACAGTCTGCACTGCATATATTATAAATTAAATATAGATCAGTCTTTATTAAAGCTATAAAAGTCCAGAGCAGTGAGTAATTCTCTCACTGCTTGTTTGTTCTCACATTTGTTCTTTGATTAAAGGGGTGGTTTACTGCTTTTTTTCTTTGCTTGGTTGTGTTTATGGAGTGCAATATAACATGTATTCGTGGTTTTTCTTTTTTTAAAAGTCTTAGTTTTCATAAATGTCACCTTTATTGTAAGCTGCTTTCTCCTTTTCATTTGAACAGCCGGTTGACTTCCTGAGTCTATGAAACCACTACCTCAGAAACAGGCAATGGGATCAGATTGGTTAGTTTGGGCCGGTGTGTTGTGATTGGCTAAACTGTAGTGCACGTTGTCCAGAAAATTCACCTCCATTACCTTTATGGGCGAAAGCTGTGTTCATGTCAAATGTAAATAATGGTGTCGATATACTGCAGTATCAGTATGAGCCAGAAAGACACCTCCTTAAAGACGGCTCTTACAAAACGTTTCTGAATGGTAATTTGCCTATATTTTTTATTTTGTTACTTTATACGTTTGTTTTACACAATAGACTGACTGGCTACTATATACACAAACAGCGTTGGCATTGGTTTACATTCTTGATCAAAACGAAAAATAACACCATAAAGTATATATATACATGAAAAATACATGCAACATTAGTACATATACAAAATTCAGGTCCAAAATGTTTGTAAGCGTTTGTCATAGACAAAAAATAGCATAACTAAGTAGCTATGAAGCCAGTGCTGGCATTTGATAAAACTAAAATATTATGTCTGGAATTAGATACATTTAAAATGATTAAGTCTTAGCCTACTTACAGGTTGTGGCCCAACAACTGCTGTCTCTGGTTTTAAAGTCGGAACTGCTTCATGTTTTAGTAACAGTTTCTTGTTGAATCCAGCAATGAATTCATGGAGATTCTGGAAGCTGTTTTTCTTAAAATCCGCAGCACAGAGAGCTCAATTACGATCGTCATTTTCAGGAACATAATCAAACATAAATTGTATCCATTGTTGGCAAACTACAACATACGTGGGAAGCCCTAACACAGAAGACCTGACAGCTGGATGAACATAACACATTTCCGACGAGCCGCAGAAATATGGCCATGCCCTTTTTTGCATATTCCGGAGGGAGCGTTGATGTAAATGTGTTGGTTAGTTACGGATAAAACCCGTTGTAGTCTCATTCGAGTCGTTTTTGTAGGCATTAAACTTCCTGATTTTTAAAAGACTATATCTCTGCTTACATTGAACTTTCAGCGCTGCAACTTTGTAGATCCTATTCATGCACCAACAGCAACATTACACACTATTTAAAAAGAAAAAACTGAAATCACAATCAACCCCCCTTTTAACATTAATGACATTACATTAATTTAACATCACAGCAGCAGGTTTATTAGAATGCTGTCAGTTAAGACCTGCCGCTGGTGCACATGACGTGAATTTGACGCATTTCCCATTTTCTCACAACACTTTACATTCATTTAAGACATTATTTAACTAATTTAAGACTGCTCGTATGAGGGTACTCGACACAATTGACATTTTGGGCGTAATTGTGTGTTATTAGTTTCAAGCGTGAAATAGAACTCGATTCTGGCTCTATGTCTGTGCACATGATGCTGGCGCACGTGTCTTTCTGTGCGGTGTGTGTGTGTGTCACAGACAAGAGTCAAGATAGTCTTGTCGCGCTTGAATGTTTCAAAAGCATTTTCATGGGTAAGAGCATGATCATATAATGTAACGCTAGCCAAAGAGGGCTGAAAATATGACCCATACATGTTTTCGTGAGATTTGTTACACAAAATCAATTATGTGCATTTTTGATGCTATGCCAGGTTGCGCCTCCCACATATGCGTGCTCTCTCACCTCCATCTGTTGTCTGCATTCAGGGAGGTGTGAATCAATTGCTCGAGTGGAGGAAAGCAGACACAGTGTTCTGTGCTGTTCTCGTCTAAATCTCTCCAGACTTCCTGCTGTGGTGAGACCACAGTAGCAGCTTCATTGTGCAATGCAGAATAGCACATTAGTTCAATTGTGATGCAATACGTTTATTATAAAGAAAGAATGTGGCTTTCTTAACCTAAGTGAATCTTGTAGAAGTATTCTGGCCCATATGTGCAGATGACAGCACAAACAAGTAAGTTCTGATCTATACATCCCATCCCATTTTTATCTTCCTTGAAAGGCACAGCGGCGTCAGGTGTGATAGGTGAAAGTGAGTAGTCATTTAAACCATTCAGGCTGCAGATCAGGTACTCAAAGCTCTCTTGCAATCCAAAATCACTCCATTCAGTTGGTCGGAGGCATTTTACAGTAGAGCAGAAGGCCACTCTAGCTCACAGACTTACAGAAGACTGCAGTCACATGAGAGCTACTCTTCTAAAGAGGCAATCATGCTAGCAGAAGGTGGGGGAACAAAACTGCACAAACTAGTGTATTGTGGGCGAAACTGGTTAGAGATGCTACGCAAACTCTCCTCCTCATCAGCGCTTAAGAACACTGGGTCGCTCGCTCTTCAGAAAGCATTGTGATTAAGCTGTCAGTAGATGATCCCATCCCTTGAATGAAACGCTAATTGTTTTACCTTTATTTAAAGAGCTGTAACGAAAGCATCACTTCCTTAAATGTGTCATGGGAGTCAGAATCAAAGCAGTTCTTTTATTTTAAAATGTACTACTGTTATTCTTTGTGTTAATGGTAAATTAAAGGAGTGAAAATGTGACTTTGTTGAGCATAGTATATAAAAGAAGAGAGTAGCAACATGCTGTGCATAGAAATTGCTTACATTGCAACAGGTTGTTTTTTTTTAACTTTCAGATTAAATATTTAAAGGCTAAATCTTATTTGAAGGGATAGTTCACCCAAAAATGAAAACTCAGCCCATGATTCACTCACCCTGGTGTATATGACATTCTTCTTTCAGACAAATACATTTGGAGTTAAATTAAAAAATGTCCTGGCTCTTCCAAGCTTAATAATGGGAGTGAATGACTGTATGTCTTTTGGAAGCCCATCAAAGCGCATCTATTCATGATTAAAGTTTTCCACGTGTCTCCGGGCCTTTTGTGAAACAATGCGTTCGTTTCAGAAAAATATCCATATTTAAAACTTTATCGACTAAAATATTTAGCTTCTGGCAGATGGCAGCATGCATCGATTTACACCGAAAGAGTGAGACTTGAACTTGACACACAACATAATGACGAACGTGGTTTCCTGCCCTCTTTCTTCGAACTGCGAGCGCGAGGTGTCAATTGCGTCATTACGTTGTGTGTAATAATAACCCCCGGAGACGTGTGGAACACTTTAATCATGAATAGATGTGCTTTGATGGATTTCCAAAAACATAGTGCCATTCACTCCCATTATCAAGCTTGGAAGAGCCAGGACATTTTAATATACCTCTTGATTGTTTGTCTGAGAGAAAAATGTCATATACACATAGGATTGCTTCAGGGTGAGTAAATCATGTACTAATTTTCATTTTTGGGTGAACTATCCCTTTAACGGTAAGGTACAGGGAGTCGTCTGTGAATTAAACAGGACAAACAAGTGTTGCTTTATCCCACAACAACAACACTTGGGCTGAATATGGCTCTCAAACAGAAAGTTCAAGTGATTCAAGGGTCCTTAAAAGACAGAAATCCAGGTCTTGTTTCACTGCAAATCCATAATTTGTAAACATAAACCCCATCTAAGATATAACAGTGAAGTAATTATTCCTATCTTTTGGACACTAATAGACAAAACTAAGCCTGACTTTTTAAAAAAAGGAAAAGAAAATGCGGACAGCAGTGTTTATAGTCAAAACTAATTAATATGAGTCTAGACTAAAATAAGTCAGGACTGAGACGAGAAGAGAGTTGATCCCAAGTCCATGACAAGACCAAGACCATGAAAATTTAGTCTTGGGCTGTCGTAATCGAGTGCACAAATTCTATCCCACATTGCACCGCAATAGTGTACAGCCGATGTTAGGGCTGGGTATCGATTTCGATACTTTTTTTCAAGTACCGACCGAATTGCCTCGATACTATCGAGTATCGAAATGTCTTATTTTTTTGTACCAAATTTCAACACCTAAGGGGGTAAATGTTGTTAATGACAGTGAGCCAATAAGCATGCAGCATAATTGGCTGTGGCGGAAAAACACTAGTTTACGCAGTTGCCCAAAGAGACTGTAGTGTGTGTGTGTGTGTGTGTGTGTGTAAGTGTAAGCCTCCCAAGCCCATTGATGGAAAATATGTGGAAAATATCAAAAGTGTAGCTACATTTCACCAGACTCGATGCAAGCAGCGTGCAAAGCAATATTTGCGTCGAGATAATTGATTATTTAAACTAAGATAATTTAACAGTTGAATAGAGTGGCTAATTCTCTAAACATTCTCTGCAAAATTCCATTTTGCACACAGTATTTTAGCACAAAAACAGCATTATCACAATCCAGTTTAAACAGGTGCTAAATGCACTGAAATGCTGCTGAATCAGTATTGTCAGTACATGTCATTGAGTTCTATGTAAACTAGGCTTATTATAGCTTTACTCACAAAACTTGGTGCTTTTTTACCTAAAACCACCAACAGAATGCAAGCGTTACAGTCATGTCAGCAGTTATTCATCGAATGTTAAAGAAAAGCATGAGCAGTGTAGTCGCTCTCCTTTCAGCATGTTAAAAAGTCAACTCGGGTGTCTGGATAGCAGTGGTGTAGTTCCAGAAAAGTACGCCTGATCATGTTTGTCGTTGGCAGCACAAGCGGTTTGGGCAATTTTGTGCTGGTGGTAACTGATTTGCACAATTCCTTCAAGGGTACAAAAACAGTGCACAAATATACAGTGCTGTCAGGGGAAAATCTTCTGAGTTTGGTTTTAACACAAGTTTACTCTTGTCCTACTCCTGGAAGCAACAAGAGTGCATCTTGTTTCTTGTCTCTGATTGGTTTTCGAACAGAACAACCTCATGTCCTCCCTCACTCCATTACTTGCCAAAACATAGAGCACTGGGTCCACCACGCTGTTCAGGCTGGATAGTGCAAGGGAGCAAGTGAAGGGTAAGTACATCGCTTGCTCGAAGATGCAGCTTTGTTGTTCTCCCACAGAAAAGAAAGCGATGGACCGTATCATCAGGAGGATGTGGTACGGTGCAAAACAGAAGGAGAAAATGCCAATTACTCCCATTGACAAAAGCCTGACTTTGCGCTTGCCTTGCTCATCCACCCCTCGACTTTGCTGCACCTTGGATGCGATCAAGCAGTAGCAGACCGTGATGACCACCAGCGGCAAGAGGAAACCAATCCCGACCCGTATCAGGTTGAACATCGCGATGCGTTCGGTCATGGGGAAGGTCTCGTAGCACCTCTGGTCGTTTTCGTCCAGCGTATCTGGCAGCTTGTCCAGGTACAGCACCAAACAGTGCAAGGCCATGACAAAAATGTAGACCAGCCCAGAGATCATCCAGGCGTAGCGTTGGCGGCGGAAGGCTTGGACTCGCAGAGGGAAGGTGATGGCCAGGCAGCGATCAATCGAGATCCAGCAGAGGATATAGATGCTGATGTACAGGTTGGAGTAGTAAAGGAAGCCAGCCAGACTACAGAGTCCCTGACTAAGGGTCCATTTGTGGTTGTTGCTTAAATAATAGATCCACAGAGGCATGGTAAGGATGTACAGGAGATCCGAGACGGACAGGCTGAGAAGGTAGATCCCTAGAACGTTCTTTCTGCAGATCTGCTGAATTATGGGACCAATGGTGACCAGGATGAACAGCAATCCTAGGATGAAGGTGATGATATAGATGGACATCAGCAGGGGACCTGCCGACGGGTCCATGATGACACATGATGAGTTGCTTGCGTTGGATGTTGCGTTCATCATAATCTGTGTGCACAAAGAAAACTTTTGTATAGTGAATTCTACATAGTGATTGCAATTTCAAAACACTGCTTCATGAAGCTTTGAAACCTTTATGAATCTTTTGATTAGAATCAATGGTTCGGAGCATGCATCAAAATGCCTTCATGCCTTCTTCTGGGAGTTAAAAAAAAAAAAAAAACTCCCAGAAGAAGGCATGTAGCCGAAACGCGTTGGAGTTTTTTAGATGGTTAATTTGACCAAGCCATAATAATAAAGGTATTTTAACTTTTCCCTTTAACTTTTTTAAGAGTTCTCTTCCTTGATTCTTGTTATTAAACATTTGTTAGATTATTATTATTATAGATTTGTTACATTTATTATCTTGTTGCATTATTCTTTTTGAAAAAAGTAGTGATTCTTTTTGAAAAAAGTAGCTATTCACTTTTGAAAAAGTAACAATTCTTTTGGAAAAAGTATTGATTCTTTTATGAAAAAGTAGCGATTCAGTTTCAAAAAAGTAGCGATTCTTTTTGAAAAAAGTAGCGATTCACTTTTGAAAGTCGTGATTCAGCACTCTCGAAAAAGTAGCGATTCAACACTTTCGAAAAAGTAGCGATTCATTTTTGAAAAAGTAGAGATTTCATTGAATCTGTAAGTCAGGTACACTGTTTAATTCTGAATATTATATTTTATTCTGGTGCGCTTAACGTTATAGTTTTCTCTGAGTTTAGGCTCCTGTGTAATAGTAGCCTAGGCTATTCAGCAACTCAAACATACCAAACCAACAATTAATAAAAACACACCAAAAACGTATTTTGCACGGGCATTGCAGTAGTTGAGCTAAAACCACTGAAATGCAACACATGAAATGCAATCTACCTCCTTAGTTCAAATTCATAAATTGAATCTGAATTCATTTTAATCTCATTTCAATGGAAAATTGTGTTTATGCTGGTATAAATAGCCAAATTGAACACAGACCTTGCAAAATTTACTGTTACATAGTTTAATTGTATTATCTATAGACAGACCTTTGTAACCACCACAAATACATCTAGGTGACTCCCTTAATAGACTGTAGTACATTAATTTACAACATTACAAAATAACCTAGTGGCTGCATTTAGTGTTGCTAGTTTCATAAGCATCATTAAAGCGCACTGTACAGCTACTTTTCAGTTTGCGTGACAGATACTGATCAGTATACTTTATACTTTTTTGACATAGTGGTAAACCACTGACCTTTAAGGGTTTTTTTTGTTTGTTTTTTTTTAGTTTGAGTTCTCATTTAGCTATGATGCGGTTAACCTCGGCTAGACGTTGTTGCTGTTGATTATTGATGCAGATGTTGTGATGGTGCACAATATAGTGATGTTTAAAAAGGTCCTTTCTGTAAGTAATCACTTTCAGGTTGTAATTTTAATTGCAATGAAGGGTGAAAAAATAATCTTTTGAAAGGGCGACAGTCAGACTACATGTGTTCATTAACTACTCATTCATAAATGAGATTATTTATATTGGTCATCATCACGTAACAAGAAGTATTCTTAAAAATCCAAACTCCAATTGATCACGTCAAAATTGCGATTGCTGCAAGTTGCAGAATGTCTGTGGTGTGAGAATGGAACAAAATGTGTGATCCTGTTACTTCTTACTAAGTCAAGGTGCAATGTTTAACCAGCCAAAACAAACCGCAATGATTTATTGAAAGTATCTCATGATAACACTCGCACGTCAAGTAAATTCCACTGCAGTATGAATGTAAATGAAATTATTTGAAAGGGAAATTTCATCTATTTACACACTACACTCCCCTAAAAATCAAGTTTCACAAAGGGTATCAAAGTCATTATTATCAGACATGACAACTTGCAGGAAGCCTGGTACTTAATTAAAAACACAACGGGTAACAAAATGTCATCCCGAGCACTACTAGCTGCATGTACCATGATTATGATGGAGAGTTAAACAAAAAGAAAAATATTACGCTAAAAATTATTGTAGGTTATAGGTTTTATATATGCTTGGATATAAACACTAAAATACTGTACAAATATTACCCCGACAGGATGAAAGTCATCTGTTAACTCTGGGAACAGCATTCTTGTCTGTTTGCTATACATTTTATGATATGTTGTTGATTTTAAAGGCAAAATGTCACGCTTGGTGTTAAACTTAATTTCACGGTCGAGCAAATGTGTTCTTTTGTACCAGCTTGCAGGGAAAGAAAGGTTTTGTAAAATGTGCCTGGGCTGAGTGGGTTTATAATAGATTTAAGCCTCAACTTTCCAGACGCTTTTGCCTGCACAGATCTTTGACATAATATTTGTCAGCAGAGCCTTTACATCTGTTCAGATGCTGCACACATGCCATGTATTTTCTCCGTTAACACGAATGATCTCGTGAAGATCTCTTAAAGGGTTAGTTCACCCAAAAATGAAAATTCTGTCAGTATTTACTCACCCTCATGTTGTTCTAAAACTCTATGTGTTTATTTCTTCTGCTATACACAAAGGAAGATATTTGGAAGAATGTTTTAATCAAACAGATCTCATTCCCCATTGACTACCATAGTAGGAAAAAATACATACTATGGTAGTCAATGGGGAATGAGATCTGTTTGATTAAAACATTCTTCCAAATATCTTCCTTTGTGTTCAGCAGAACAAATAAACACATAGAGGTTTGGAACAATGTGAGGGTGAGTAAATACTGACAGAATTTTCATTTTTGGGTGAACTAACCCTTTAAAGATGCCATTCATATAGCACTTTAAAATGTCCATAAGGTTCATGTCTGTGCTGCTTAATATTCATCACTACCCTTCAGCATGTCCCCTGTATTCCCTTGAGTTCATCTTAAACACTATTGCTCCACTTGTCTTTAATATTTGGACAGTCTTTTCCCTTCCTCCCAGTCTCTGCTTGAATTTTTTTCAAAATACTGTTGCCGACATACACAGCTGCCGGTCTCCACATGAAGGGTTTGCAGCTCTTCAATTCATGCTCTTCAGTGCAAGACCAGTGAGAAAAGCATGCAGTCAAGAAAAAAAAAATATTTTCACCTCTTCAGGACCTTTATTTATACACCAGGAAAAATCCTTATAGCTACACTTGCACTACTAATATCCTTGATATCCTGATAGACAAGCAGCACTACTAGTATTGCTCATACGGATACTGATTATACCCTTAATCTTAAATTGTTAAATTTTGATGCATAACTCATCTTGTTTTATTTCAGCTTCAGACATAATACCTGAAATGAAGCGAACTGTTTGAAACATCAGATTCACTGTTCGGACTCCTGTTCGCTACTGCACGATTTCACAGACAAGGCTTAAGCCGATAGTCCCAGACTAAAATGCATATTTGAGCTGTCTTATATTTAAGGAAATTGCACTGAGATATCTTAAAACATCTGTTTTGTCACAAGATGCACTCTAGTGATATTTTTTCTAAGGCACATTAAAAATGACTTAAATGTCCAAATTTAACTAAGGCCTATTCCTGGCTTAAAGGGCTAGTTCACTTTGAAATTAATTTTTGATATGCTTACCTCAAGGGCATCCAAGATGTAGGTGTCTTTGTTTCCAAAGATTTTTCAGTTTTGATATTTTTAGGTCAAACCGTTCTTGTCTGTCAGTCATATAATGCAAGCCTATGGTCACCACCTCAAAGAGCAAGCACAGAGAAGTCCAAATTAAACATGATTTAAAGGGGTCATGAACTGGCTTTTAAAATTATATATTGTTGTCTGAGGTCAGCTTATGACATTCGCTTGGTTTTTACATTCAAAAACATCAAAATGAATAAGTAATAGGCTATTTTCTACCCTAGACACGAACGGGCTGACCTAAAAATATCAAAATTGAAACTACTGTGGAAACAAAGACACCTACAGTACATCTTGGATGCCCTTGAGGTAAGCTAAAACATACCCAAAATTATTTCAAAGTGAACCATCCCTTTAATCTAAGCCTTGTCTGTGAAACCAGTGGTTTGTTGAGGAGAGGTCATGCGAATCTAAATGTCAGACCGAAATGAGACAGCGGTGGGAAAATGAGGTGGGCTCATTTGACATGGCCTACAGAGCAAACAACCAGTTTCTGCACAGTAACGCAACTATAGCTGCCTGTGCTAGTAAATGTGATTTGTGTAGGCATGTGCTAACTGCTAAGAACATAAACGTGATGTCTAAAATCAAGAATCATATAAACTGATCCAAATAACTTAAGGTACTTTAGGGAGTTTTATTTGTTCCTCAAATGTCTTCTGCAATTTGTCACAAAAAGCCCATATCTGAAGCCTGATCTATGTGTTTAGTGAAATCCCTTTCCTTGTGTGCCATCAATGTTATTTCCAAGAAAAAGGGGGGACAAAGGTTCCAATTCCAACCTATACCTAATACAGTAGTCAACATTTAAAGTTCATCAAAGTTCTCCTAAGACCAGTATGGGTATTGTTCAAAATTCATGCAAGTTTATTGGTTTTGATCCACTTCAAATGTTGACTATTGTGTAAATATTGTTAATACACATACTGGGTTCTGAACCCATGTCCTCTTGTAGGCCGTAATTTAAAACATATGCTTTATATGTCAGGTGTGGGGGTGGTGAAAGGAGTGAGGACTCAACTACCCTTGAGTTGATGGGGTTTTCAATGATAATAAAATAAAACAAAACAGACCCCAAGGGGGAAAACAAGACTGACTTAAATGACTTGACTGAAGCACACAGCAGGGAAACACACAGTGTACATTCAAAGTACATTTATTCAGTACATTTGAAATATATTAACTCAAATAGCAATATCAAATAGCATATACTAATGTGCTTTAGTATGTTAGTCAACACAACCAAATAATTTTTAAAGCACTATAAAATATTAATAAAACAATAATTTAAAATGCACTTTAAAGGGATAGTTCACTTTAAAATAAATTTTTGATATGTTTTAGCTTACCTCAAGGGCATCCAAGATGTAGGTGTCTTTGTTTCCACAGTAGTTTCAATTTTGATATTTTTAGGTCAAACCGTTGTTGTCTGTCAGTCATGTATTGGAGATTTACCATTTAATGACTCGTGAATGTAAGTAAACATTGATGGCCTAAGACACGAAACGAGCAGTTTGTGTGAGAAAATGAACCCCTGCCATAGACCTCCATTATTTGACTGACAGACAGGAACAGTTTGACCTAAAAATATCAAAATTGAAAATACTGTGGAAACAAAGACCTACATCTTGGATGCCCTTGAGTTAAGCTGAAAAATATCAAAGATTAATTTCCAAGTGAACTATCCCTTTAAAACAAAACATTTAATTTAACATTATTAAAAAATGTACTTTTTAAAATTGTACAGCTACAAACAGTCATAAAAGGGACATAAGTGTCTAAGTAAATTATATTAAATATATATTAAATTAAATTATATATTAAATTATATTTTATTGTCTGCAATTAAACCTTTCTTAATTTTATTTTTTTATTTTTAAAGAAAATAACGAGTTTGATATTTGGCTGCAAACAAAGACGTTGAAAACATTTAAGTTCCAAAGAGCTTTTAAAAAATCCAGTGTATTCACGGACCTCGATCTGCTTCGGGTAAGAGACCTTGAGATCTTAATGGCCTCTGTTGCCAATATCAAACACAGGCGTACTAACAGCATTAGCTGCTATAGAGATTGTCGTGCCAGCAGTGCGTCACACTTAAATTCAATTCAGGTCTAACTGACCGACGGGTTTTAAGCAACGTGTGCACTTAACCCTACCTGAGCAAAACAGGAAAAATCAATAGCTGGTAACCTGAGCGCGCACTCTCAAAGCTTCAAAGAAGACTTTTAGAGGTAGAATTAGATTGAACCAGCAAATACACAACATTCCCCCATACAATACATAAAAAATTGAAAGTTGCATCAGACACAGCCTCAGCTCTGCTGCGATTTACGATACTGAGTAGTCCTGAAGGTTGTAAGCGATGAACAAAATGTGCTGCGATTTATTTGCTGTGAAGTTTTTGCAAAAAATTATGCTGTCATTTCAAAATATGCCAGGCTGTTTTGCTGAAAATAAGACAAGGTTATTTTTCTTATGTCTGACAAAGTGGGCAATGTGGTGTTCCCTTTAGAGATTACACTAGGTTGTGGTTAAAGTCGCCAAACAGAAACTGCTCATTAGACTTGATATTATTTAGGCTACTGTTGTTTAAATGTAGCTTTAAAGCTTTAATTAGCTTTTAAACTTAAAGGAAGAGTTCACTTTTAAAAAACCTTTTGCTGATAATACTCACCCCCATGTCATCCAAGATATCTATGTCTTTCTTTCTTCAATCGAAAAGAAATTAAGGTTTTTGATGAAAACATTCCAAGATTTTCTCCATATAATGGACTTCAATGCGAACTAAACGGTTCAAGGTCCAAATGACAGATTCAGTGCAAACTGTTCAAAGGGCTTTAAACAAATTCAGACGATGAATAAGGGTCTTATCAAGCGAAATGATCGCTCATTTAAAAAAATAAAATAAAGTTTAAGTTTTATAAGCTCAAATGGTTGCCTTGCTCTGTTCTGTGATGCGCGTTTGTGACTCCCCTGTTCAAACTCGTTTATCAAAATGAACAAGTCTTTTTTTCGTGTCATTTGGTTCATTCAAAGAACGAAATGACCGAGTTGACTCGGGAAAAGATTTGTTCATTTTGATGAACGAGTTTGAACAGGAGCAACACAGAACTACGGAGCCCCTAAAGGGATGTGGTGGTGGAAAAAAAATTTAGGATGGGAGATTTTTTTTTTTTTTTCCAAAACTTTTGCATTCCCTCACAAAACTTTTGCGTTCCCCCAAGAAACTTTGCGTTCCCTCGCAAAACTATTGCGTTCCCTCGCAAAGATATTTGCGTCCCCATGCAAAAGTTTTGCGTTCCCTCACGAAGATATTTGCGTTCCCTCGTACGTACGGAGCTCTGAAACACTCCCAGCGGGACATTAAACAGGAAGTGTCTATCCGAGCTACCAACAGGTTTTGCGTGGGAATGCAAATATCTTTGCGAGGGAACGCGAACATTTTGCATGGGAACGCAAATATCTTTGCGAGGGAACGCAAAAGTTTTGTGAGGGAACGCAAAGTTTCTCGAGGGAACGCAAAAGTTTTGCGAGGGAATGCAAAAATTTTGAAAAAAAAAATTCTACCATCCTAATTTTTTTTCCACAACCATGTCCCTTTAGGGGCTCCGTACTGAACAGAGCAAGGCAACAGTTTTTTTTTTAAAGTGAACTACTCCTTTAGGAAATATTAAAGGGCAACAACTGAACCCCACCCCAACATAACGTCCCCTTGGAATTATAAGGTTCTATCTGATATTTTTGTATCAGATAGAGCTGAGATATTGAGATCCCTTCCAGAGCTGAGATATTGAGATCCCATGTAGCATTTATGCCATTATAAATATCTCAATATCTCAGCTCTGGAAGGGTCTAGAGTCTCCATTTTTGCACTCGTGTGTAATTCCCATGGCCCTCTATCCGAATCCAGACTTTCAAGAAGATTGGGGAAACTTATTTTTTCGCACCAAAAAAAAATGAAAGGAGAAAAACGAAAACTCACTGTCGTTTTTTTTTCGGGTCGAAATTTTGAGTTGCTCTGATCTTTTTGAAACTCTGGATTCTAATAGAGGGCCATGGGACATAGACCTGAGTGCAAAAATGGAGGCTCTAGACCCTTCCAGTGCTGCGATATTGAGATATTTACAATGGAATAAATGCTATGTGGGATCTCAATATCTCAGCTCTGGAAGGGTCTAGAGCCTCCATTTTGGCACTCAGGTCTAAGTCCCATGGCCCTCTATCCGAATCCAGAGTTTTAAGAAGATTGGAGAAACTTAATTTTTCGCACAAAAAAAAAACGGAAGGGAATGTGTCGGGTTTTTTTTTGGGTCGAAATTTTGAGTTGCTCTGATCTTTTTGAAACTTTAGATTCTAATAGAGGGCCATGGGACTTAGACCTGAGTGCAAAAATGGAGGCTCTAGACCCTTCCAGAGCTGAGATATCGAAACTCAAAATTTCGACCCGAAAAAAAAAACGAAAGGGGTACCACTGTCGTTTTTTTTTTTCGGGTTGAAATTTTGAGTTTCTCTGATCTTCTCAAAACTCTGGATTCTGATAGAGGGCCATGAGACTTAGACGTGAATGCAAAAATTGAGGCTCTAGACCCTTCCAGAGCTGAGATATCAAAACTCAAAGATTCGAAGCGAAAAAAAAACGAAAGGGGTACCACTGTCGTTTTTTTTTTTTTTGGGGTTGAAATTTTGAGTTTCTCTGATCTTCTGGAAACTCTGGATTCTGATTGAGGGCCATGAGACTTAGACCTGAGTGCAAAAATTTAGGCTCTAGACCCTTCCAGAGCTGAGATATCGAAAACTCAAAGATTCGACCCGAAAAAAAAAACGAAAGAGGTACCAACGTCGTTTTTTTCGGGTTGAAATTTTGAGTTTCTCTGATCTTCTTGAAACTCTGGATTCTGATAGAGGGCCACGAGACTTAGACCTGAGTGCAAAATGGAGGCTCTAGACCCTTCCAGGGCTGAGATATCGAAACTCAAAATTTCGACAAAAAAAAAAAACGAAAGGGGTACCACTGTCGTTTTTTTTTTCGGGTAGAAATTTTGAGTTTCTCTGATCTTCTTGAAACTCTGGATTCTGATAGAGGGCCACGAGACTTAGAGCTGAGATATCAAAATTCGAAATTTCGACCAGAAAAAAAAAAATGACAGTATTACCCCTTTCGTTTTTTTTTCGTTTTTGGGCGAAAAATTAAGTTTCTCCAATCTTTTTCGTTTTTGGGCGAAAAATTAAGTTTCTCCAATCTTCTCAAAACTCTGGATTATGATAGAGGGCCACGAGACTTTGACCTGAGTGCAAAAATGGAGGATCTAGACCCTTCCAGAGCTGAGATATCAAAATTCAAAACTTCGACCCCAAAAAAAGCCGACAGTGTCACCCCTTTCGTTTTTTTTTTTTTCATTTCGGGTGAAAAATTAAATTTCTCCAATCTTCTCAAAACTCTGGATTATGATAGAGGGCCGTGAGACTTTGACCTGAGTGCAAAAATTGAGGATCTAGACCCTTCCAGAACTGAGATATCAAAATTCAAAACTTCAACCCGAAAAAAAAAAACGACAGTGTTACCCCTTTCGTTTTTTTTCATTTTCGGGCGAAAAATTAAGTTTCTCCAATCTTCTCAAAACTCTGGATTCTGATAGAGGGCTGTGAGACTTTGAGCTGAGTGCAAAAATGGAGGCTCTAGACCCTTCCAGAGCTGAGATATCAAAATTCAAAATTTAGACCCGAAAAAAAAACGACAGTGTTACCCCTTTCGTTTTTTTCAGTTTTTGGGCGAAAAATTAAGTTTCTCCAATCTTCTCAAAACTCTGGATTCTGATAGAGGGCTGTGAGACTTTGACCTGAGTGCAAAAATGGAGGCTCTAGACCCTTCCAGAGCTGAGATATCGAAATTCAAAATTTCGACCCGAAAAAAAAAAACGACAGTGTTACCCCTTTCGTTTTTTTCGTTTTCGGGCGAAAAATTAAGTTTCTCCAATCTTCTCAAAACTCAGGATTCTGATAGAGGGCCACCAGACTTTGACCTGAGTGCAAAAATGGAGGCTCTAGACCCTTCCAGAGCTGAGATATGGAAATTCAAAATTTCGACCCGAAAAAAAAACGACAGTGTTACCCCTTTCGTTTTTTTCAGTTTTCGGGCGAAAAATTAAGTTTCTCCAATCTTCTCAAAACTCTGGATTCTGATAGAGGGCTGTGAGACTTTGACCTGAGTGCAAAAATGGAGGCTCTAGACCCTTCCAGAGCTGAGATATGGAAATTCAAAATTTCGACCCGAAAAAAAAAAACACAGTGTTACCCCTTTCGTTTTTTTCGTTTTCGGCGAAAAAATTAAGTTTCTCCAATCTTCTCAAAACTCAGGATTCTGATAGAGGGCGCACAAGACTTTGACCTGAGTGCAAAAATGGAGGCTCTAGACCCTTCCAGAGCTGAGATATGGAAATTCAAAATTTCGACCCGAAAAAAAAAACGACAGTGTTACCCCTTTCGTTTTTTTTCATTTTCGGGCGAAAAATTAAGTTTCTCCAATCTTCTCAAAACTCAGGATTCTGATAGAGGGCCACCAGACTTTGACCTGAGTGCAAAAATGGAGGCTCTAGACCCTTCCAGAGCTGAGATATGGAAATTCAAAATTTCGACCCGAAAAAAAAAAACGACAGTGTTACCCCTTTCGTTTTTTTTCGTTTTCGGGCGAAAAATTAAGTTTCTCCAATCTTCTCAAAACTCTGGATTCTGATAGAGGGCCACAGACTTTGACCTGAGTGCAAAAATGGAGGCTCTAGACCCTTCCAGAGCTGAGATATCGAAATTCAAAATTTCGACCCGAAAAAAAACGACAGTGTTACCCCTTCGTTTTTTTTTTAGTTTTCGGCGAAAAATTAAGTTTCTCCAATCTTCTCAAAACTCTGGATTCTGATAGAGGGCTGTGAGACTTTGACCTGAGTGCAAAAATGGAGGCTCTAGACCCTTCCAG
>NW_024121166.1:1866883-1956330 GCF_016745375.1 Pimephales promelas
GGCGAAAAATTAAGTTTCTCCAATCTTCTCAAACTCTGGATTTGATAGAGGGCCACAAGACTTTGACCTGAGTGCAAAAATGGAGGATCTAGACCCTTCCAGAGCTGAGATATCGAAATTCAAAATTTCGACCCGAAAAAAAAACGACAGTGTTACCCCTTTGTGTTTTTTTTCGTTTTTTGGGCGAAAAATTAAGTTTCTCTCAATCTTCTCAAAACTCTGGATTATGATAGAGGGCCATGAGACTTCACCTGAGTGCAAAAATGGAGGCTCTAGACCCTTCCAGAGCTGAGATATCAAAATTCAAAATTTCGACCCGAAAAAAAAACGACAGTGTTACCCCTTTCGTTTTTTTTCATTTTTGGGCGAAAAATTAAGTTTTCCCAATCTTCTCAAAACTCTGGATTATGATAGAGGGCCACGAGACTTTGACCTGAGTGCAAAAATGGAGGCTCTAGACCCTTCCAGAGCTGAGATATCGAAACTCAAAATTTCAACCCGAAAAAAAAAACGACAGTGTTACCCTTTCGTTTTTTTTTTTTTCGTTTTGCGGGCGAAAAATTAAGTTTCTCCAATCTTCTCAACTCTGGATTATGATAGAGGGCCACGAGACTTTGACCTGAGTGCAAAAATGGAGGCTCTAGACCCTTCCAGAGCTGAGATATCAAAATTCAAATTTCGACCCGAAAAAAAAACGACAGTGTTACCCTTTCGTTTTTTTTTTTTCGTTTTCGGGCGAAAAATTAAGTTTCTCCAATCTTCTCAAAACTCTGGATTATGATAGAGGGCCACGAGACTTTGACCTGAGTGCAAAAATGGGGGCTCTAGACCCTTCCAGAGCTGAGATATCGAAACTCAAAATTTCGACCCGAAAAAAAAAACGACAGTGTTACCCCTTTCGTTTTTTTTTCATTTTTGGGCGAAAAATTAAGTTTCTCCAATCTTCTCAAAACTCTGGATTATGATAGAGGGCCACGAGACTTTGACCTGAGTGCAAAAATGGAGGCTCTAGACCCTTCCAAAGCTGAGATATCGAAACTCAAAATTTCGACCCGAAAAAAAAACGACAGTGTTACCCCTTTCGTTTTTTTTCGTTTTCGGGCGAAAAATTAAGTTTCTCCAATCTTCTCAAAACTCTGGATTATGATAGAGGGCCACAAGACTTTGACCTGAGTGCAAAAATGGAGGCTCTAGACCCTTCCAGAGCTGAGATATCAAAATTCAAAATTTCGACCCGAAAAAAAACGACAGTGTTACCCCTTTCGTTTTTTTTTTCATTTTTGGGCGAAAAATTAAGTTTCTCCAATCTTCTCAAAACTCTGGATTATGATAGAGGGCCACGAGACTTTGACCTGAGTGCAAAAATGGAGGCTCTAGACCCTTCCAGAGCTGAGATATCGAAACTCAAAATTTTCGACCCGAAAAAAAAAAAACGACAGTGTTACCCCTTTCGTTTTTTTTCGTTTTCGGGCGAAAAATTAAGTTTCTCCAATCTTCTCAAAACTCTGGATTATGATAGAGGGCCACGAGACTTTGACCTGAGTGCAAAAATGGAGGCTCTAGACCCTTCCAGAGCTGAGATATCGAAATTCAAAATTTCGACCTTTCGAGAAGATTGACAGTGTTATCCCTTTCGTTTTTTTTTTTCGTTTTTGGGCGAAAAATTAAGTTTCTCCAATCTTCTCAAAACTCTGGATTATGATAGAGGGCCACGAGACTTTGACCTGAGTGCAAAAATGGAGGCTCTAGACCCTTCCAGAGCTGAGATATCAAATTCAAAATTTCGACCCGAAAAAAAAACGACAGTGTTACCCTTTCGTTTTTTTTCATTTTCGGGCGAAAAATTAAGTTTCTCCAATCTTCTCAAAACTCTGGATTATGATAGAGGGCCTGTGAGACTTTGACCTGAGTGCAAAAATGGAGGATCTAGACCCTTCCAGAGCTGAGATATCAAAATTCAAAATTTCGACCCGAAAAAAAAACGACAGTGTTACCCCCTTTCGTTTTTTTTCGTTTTTGGGCGAAAAATTAAGTTTCTCCAATCTTCTCAAAACTCTGGATTATGATAGAGGGCCACGAGACTTTGACCTGAGTGCAAAAATGGAGGCTCTAGACCCTTCCAGAGCTGAGATATCGAAATCAAAATTTCGACCCGAAAAAAAAACGACAGTGTTACCCCTTCGTTTTTTTTCCGTTTTCGGGCGAAAAATTAAGTTTCTCCAATCTTCTCAAAACTCTGGATTATGATAGAGGGCTGTGAGACTTTGACCTGAGTGCAAAAATGAAGATCTAGACCCTTCCAGAGCTGAGATATCAAAATTCAAAATTTCGACCCGAAAAAAAAACGACAGTGTTACCCCTTTCGTTTTTTTTTTTTTCGGGGCGAAAAATTAAGTTTCTCCAATCTTCTCAAAACTCTGGATTATGATAGAGGGCCACGAGACTTTGACCTGAGTGCAAAAATGGAGGCTCTAGACCCTTCCAGAGCTGAGATATCAAAATTCAAAATTTCGACCCGAAAAAAAAACGACAGTGTTACCCCTTTCGTTTTTTTTCATTTTCGGGCGAAAAATTAAGTTTCTCCAATCTTCTCAAAACTCTGGATTATGATAGAGGGCCACGAGACTTTGACCTGAGTGCAAAAATGGAGGCTCTAGACCCTTCCAGAGCTGAGATATCGAAATTCAAAATTTCGACCCGAAAAAAAAAACGACAGTGTTACCCCTTTCGTTTTTTTTTCATTTTCGGGCGAAAAATTAAGTTTCTCCAATCTTCTCAAAACTCTGGATTATGATAGAGGGCCACGAGACTTTGACCTGAGTGCAAAAATGGAGGCTCTAGACCCTTCCAGAGCTGAGATATCAAATTCAAAATTTCGACCCGAAAAAAAAACGACAGTGTTACCCCTTTCGTTTTTTTCATTTTCGGGCGAAAAATTAAGTTTCTCCAATCTTCTCAAAACTCTGGATTATGATAGAGGGCCACGAGACTTTGACCTGAGTGCAAAAATGGAGGCTCTAGACCCTTCCAGAGCTGAGATATCGAAATTCAAAATTTCGACCCGAAAAAAAAACGACAGTGTTACCCCTTTCGTTTTTTTTTTTCATTTTTGGGCGAAAAATTAAGTTTCTCCAATCTTCTCAAAACTCTGGATTATGATAGAGGGCCACAAGACTTTGACCTGAGTGCAAAAATGGAGGCTCTAGACCCTTCCAGAGCTGAGATATCGAAATTCAAAATTTCGACCCGAAAAAAAAACGACAGTGTTACCCCTTTCGTTTTTTTTCATTTTGGGCGAAAAATTAAGTTTCTCCAATCTTCTCAAAACTCTGGATTATGATAGAGGGCCACGAGACTTTGACCTGAGTGCAAAAATGGAGGCTCTAGACCCTTCCAGAGCTGAGATATCGAAATTCAAAATTTCGACCCGAAAAAAAAACGACAGTGTTACCCCTTTCGTTTTTTTTCATTTTCGGGCGAAAAATTAAGTTTCTCCAATCTTCTCAAAACTCTGGATTATGATAGAGGGCCACGAGACTTTGACCTGAGTGCAAAAATGGAGGCTCTAGACCCTTCCAGAGCTGAGATATCAAAATTCAAAATTTCGACCCGAAAAAAAAACGACAGTGTTACCCCTTTCGTTTTTTTTTTTCATTTCGGGCGAAAAATTAAGTTTCTCCAATCTTCTCAAAACTCTGGATTATGATAGAGGGCCTGTGAGACTTTGACCTGAGTGCAAAAATGGAGGCTCTAGACCCTTCCAGAGCTGAGATATCAAAATTCAAAATTTCGACCCGAAAAAAAAAACGACAGTGTTACCCCTTTCGTTTTTTTTCATTTTCGGGCGAAAAATTAAGTTTCTCCAATCTTCTCAAAACTCTGGATTATGATAGAGGGCCATGAGACTTTGACCTGAGTGCAAAAATGGAGGCTCTAGACCCTTCCAGAGCTGAGATATCAAAATTCAAAATTTCGACCCGAAAAAAAAAACGACAGTGTTACCCCTTTCGTTTTTTTTTTTTTTTTGGGCGAAAAATTAAGTTTCTCCAATCTTCTCAAAACTCTGGATTATGATAGAGGGCCACGAGACTTTGACCTGAGTGCAAAAATGGAGGCTCTAGACCCTTCCAGAGCTGAGATATCGAAATTCAAAATTTCGACCCGAAAAAAAAAACGACAGTGTTACCCCTTTCGTTTTTTTTCATTTTTGGGCGAAAAATTAAGTTTCTCCAATCTTCTCAAAACTCTGGATTATGATAGAGGGCCACGAGACTTTGACCTGAGTGCAAAAATGGAGGCTCTAGACCCTTCCAGAGCTGAGATATCGAAATTCAAAATTTCGACCCGAAAAAAAAACGACAGTGTTACCCCTTTCGTTTTTTTTCATTTTCGGCGAAAAATTAAGTTTCTCCAATCTTCTCAAAACTCTGGATTATGATAGAGGGCCACGAGACTTTGACCTGAGTGCAAAAATGGAGGCTCTAGACCCTTCCAGAGCTGAGATATCGAAATTCAAAATTTCGACCCGAAAAAAAAACGACAGTGTTACCCCTTTTGTTTTTTTCGTTTTTGGGCGAAAAATTAAGTTTCTCCAATCTTCTCAAAACTCTGGATTATGATAGAGGGCCATGAGACTTTGACCTGAGTGCAAAAATGGAGGCTCTAGACCCTTCCAGAGCTGAGATATCAAAATTCAAAATTTCGACCCGAAAAAAAAAACGACAGTGTTACCCCTTTCGTTTTTTTCATTTTCGGGCGAAAAATTAAGTTTCTCCAATCTTCTCAAAACTCTGGATTATGATAGAGGGCCACGAGACTTTGACCTGAGTGCAAAAATGGAGGCTCTAGACCCTTCCAGAGCTGAGATATCGAAATTCAAAATTTCGACCCGAAAAAAAAAACGACAGTGTTACCCCTTTCGTTTTTTTTCATTTTCGGGCGAAAAATTAAGTTTCTCCAATCTTCTCAAAACTCTGGATTATGATAGAGGGCCACGAGACTTTGACCTGAGTGCAAAAATGGAGGCTCTAGACCCTTCCAGAGCTGAGATATCAAAATTCAAAATTTCGACCCGAAAAAAAAAACGACAGTGTTACCCCTTTCGTTTTTTTTTTTTTTTTCGGGCGAAAAATTAAGTTTCTCCAATCTTCTCAAAACTCTGGATTATGATAGAGGGCCACGAGACTTTGACCTGAGTGCAAAAATGGAGGCTCTAGACCCTTCCAGAGCTGAGATATCGAAACTCAAAATTTCGACCCGAAAAAAAAACGACAGTGTTACCCCTTTCGTTTTTTTTCATTTTTGGGCGAAAAATTAAGTTTCTCCAATCTTCTCAAAACTCTGGATTATGATAGAGGGCCACGAGACTTTGACCTGAGTGCAAAAATGGAGGCTCTAGACCCTTCCAGAGCTGAGATATCGAAATTCAAAATTTCGACCCGAAAAAAAAACGACAGTGTTACCCCTTTCGTTTTTTTTCGTTTTCGGGCGAAAAATTAAGTTTCTCCAATCTTCTCAAAACTCTGGATTATGATAGAGGGCCACGAGACTTTGACCTGAGTGCAAAAATGGAGGCTCTAGACCCTTCCAGAGCTGAGATATCGAAATTCAAAATTTCGACCCGAAAAAAAAACGACAGTGTTACCCCTTTCGTTTTTTTTCATTTTTGGGCGAAAAATTAAGTTTCTCCAATCTTCTCAAAACTCTGGATTATGATAGAGGGCCACGAGACTTTGACCTGAGTGCAAAAATGGAGGCTCTAGACCCTTCCAGAGCTGAGATATCGAAATTCAAAATTTCGACCCGAAAAAAAAAACGACAGTGTTACCCCTTTCGTTTTTTTTCATTTTCGGGCGAAAAATTAAGTTTCTCCAATCTTCTCAAAACTCTGGATTATGATAGAGGGCCACGAGACTTTGACCTGAGTGCAAAAATGGAGGCTCTAGACCCTTCCAGAGCTGAGATATCGAAATTCAAAATTTCGACCCGAAAAAAAAACGACAGTGTTACCCCTTTCGTTTTTTTTCATTTTCGGCGAAAAATTAAGTTTCTCCAATCTTCTCAAAACTCTGGATTATGATAGAGGGCCACGAGACTTTGACCTGAGTGCAAAAATGGAGGCTCTAGACCCTTCCAGAGCTGAGATATCGAAATTCAAAATTTCGACCCGAAAAAAAAACGACAGTGTTACCCCTTTCGTTTTTTTTCATTTTTGGGCGAAAAATTAAGTTTCTCCAATCTTCTCAAAACTCTGGATTATGATAGAGGGCCACGAGACTTTGACCTGAGTGCAAAAATGGAGGCTCTAGACCCTTCCAGAGCTGAGATATCGAAATTCAAAATTTCGACCCGAAAAAAAAACGACAGTGTTACCCCTTTCGTTTTTTTTCATTTTCGGGCGAAAAATTAAGTTTCTCCAATCTTCTCAAAACTCTGGATTATGATAGAGGGCCACGAGACTTTGACCTGAGTGCAAAAATGGAGGCTCTAGACCCTTCCAGAGCTGAGATATCGAAATTCAAAATTTCGACCCGAAAAAAAAACGACAGTGTTACCCCTTTCGTTTTTTTTCATTTTTGGGCGAAAAATTAAGTTTCTCCAATCTTCTCAAAACTCTGGATTATGATAGAGGGCCACGAGACTTTGACCTGAGTGCAAAAATGGAGGCTCTAGACCCTTCCAGAGCTGAGATATCGAAATTCAAAATTTCGACCCGAAAAAAAACGACAGTGTTACCCCTTTCGTTTTTTTTTTCGTTTTCGGGCGAAAAATTAAGTTTCTCCAATCTTCTCAAAACTCTGGATTATGATAGAGGGCCATGAGACTTTGACCTGAGTGCAAAAATGGAGGCTCTAGACCCTTCCAGAGCTGAGATATCAAAATTCAAAATTTCGACCCGAAAAAAAAACGACAGTGTTACCCCTTTCGTTTTTTTTCATTTTCGGGCGAAAAATTAAGTTTCTCCAATCTTCTCAAAACTCTGGATTATGATAGAGGGCCACGAGACTTTGACCTGAGTGCAAAAATGGAGGCTCTAGACCCTTCCAGAGCTGAGATATCAAAATTCAAAATTTCGACCCGAAAAAAAAACGACAGTGTTACCCCTTTCGTTTTTTTTTTTTCGTTTTCGGGCGAAAAATTAAGTTTCTCCAATCTTCTCAAAACTCTGGATTATGATAGAGGGCCACGAGACTTTGACCTGAGTGCAAAAATGGAGGCTCTAGACCCTTCCAGAGCTGAGATATCGAAACTCAAAATTTCGACCCGAAAAAAAAAACGACAGTGTTACCCCTTTCGTTTTTTTTCATTTTTGGGCGAAAAATTAAGTTTCTCCAATCTTCTCAAAACTCTGGATTATGATAGAGGGCCACGAGACTTTGACCTGAGTGCAAAAATGGAGGCTCTAGACCCTTCCAGAGCTGAGATATCGAAACTCAAAATTTCGACCCGAAAAAAAAAACGACAGTGTTACCCCTTTCGTTTTTTTTCGTTTTCGGGCGAAAAATTAAGTTTCTCCAATCTTCTCAAAACTCTGGATTATGATAGAGGGCCACAAGACTTTGACCTGAGTGCAAAAATGGAGGCTCTAGACCCTTCCAGAGCTGAGATATCGAAACTCAAAATTTCAACCCGAAAAAAAAACGACAGTGTTACCCTTTTGTTTTTTTTCGTTTTTGGGCGAAAAATTAAGTTTCTCCAATCTTCTCAAAACTCTGGATTCTGATAGAGGGCCATGAGACTTTCACCTGAGTGCAAAAATGGAGGCTCTAGACCCTTCCAGAGCTGAGATATCAAAATTCAAAATTTCGACCCGAAAAAAAAAACGACAGTGTTACCCCTTTCGTTTTTTTTCATTTTCGGGCGAAAAATTAAGTTTCTCCAATCTTCTCAAAACTCTGGATTATGATAGAGGGCCACGAGACTTTGACCTGAGTGCAAAAATGGAGGCTCTAGACCCTTCCAGAGCTGAGATATCGAAACTCAAAATTTCGACCCGAAAAAAAAAACGACAGTGTTACCCCTTTCGTTTTTTTTCGTTTTCGGGCGAAAAATTAAGTTTCTCCAATCTTCTCAAAACTCTGGATTATGATAGAGGGCCACAAGACTTTGACCTGAGTGCAAAAATGGAGGATCTAGACCCTTCCAGAGCTGAGATATCAAAATTCAAAATTTCGACCCGAAAAAAAAACGACAGTGTTACCCCTTTCGTTTTTTTTTTTCGTTTTCGGGCGAAAAATTAAGTTTCTCCAATCTTCTCAAAACTCTGGATTATGATAGAGGGCCACGAGACTTTGACCTGAGTGCAAAAATGGAGGCTCTAGACCCTTCCAGAGCTGAGATATCGAAACTCAAAATTTCGACCCGAAAAAAAAAACGACAGTGTTACCCCTTTCGTTTTTTTTCATTTTCGGGCGAAAAATTAAGTTTCTCCAATCTTCTCAAAACTCTGGATTATGATAGAGGGCCACGAGACTTTGACCTGAGTGCAAAAATGGAGGCTCTAGACCCTTCCAGAGCTGAGATATCGAAACTCAAAAATTCGACCCGAAAAAAAAAACGACAGTGTTACCCCTTTCGTTTTTTTTCGTTTTCGGGCGAAAAATTAAGTTTCTCCAATCTTCTCAAAACTCTGGATTATGATAGAGGGCCACGAGACTTTGACCTGAGTGCAAAAATGGAGGCTCTAGACCCTTCCAGAGCTGAGATATCAAAATTCAAAATTTCGACCCGAAAAAAAAAACGACAGTGTTACCCCTTTCGTTTTTTTTTTTCGTTTTCGGGCGAAAAATTAAGTTTCTCCAATCTTCTCAAAACTCTGGATTATGATAGAGGGCCACGAGACTTTGACCTGAGTGCAAAAATGGAGGCTCTAGACCCTTCCAGAGCTGAGATATCGAAATTCAAAATTTCGACCCGAAAAAAAAACGACAGTGTTACCCCTTTCGTTTTTTTTTCATTTTCGGGCGAAAAATTACGTTTCTCCAATCTTCTCAAAACTCTGGATTATGATAGAGGGCTATGAGACTTTGACCTGAGTGCAAAAATGGAGGCTCTAGACCCTTCCAGAGCTGAGATATCGAAACTCAAAAATTCGACCCAAAAAAAAACAACAGCCCGTTTTTTTTTTTCGGGCGAAAAATTAAGTTTCTCCAATCTTCTCAAAACTCTGGATTCTGATAGATGGCCATGAGACTTAAACCTGAGTGCAAAAATGGAGGCTCTAGACCCTTCCAAAGCTGAGATATCGAAACTCAAAAATTCGACCCAAAAGAAAAAACGACAGCCCGGGTTTGTCTCAGCTCTGGAAGGGTCTAGAGCCTCAATTTTTGCACTCAGGTTTAAGTCTCATGGCCCTCTATCAGAATCCAGAGTTTTGAGAAGATTGGAGAAACTTAATTTTTCGCCCGAAAAAAAAAAAAAAACGAAAGGGGTTTTTTTTTCGGGTCGAAATTTTTAGATTCGATATCTCAGCTCTGGAAGGGTCTAGACTTAAATACTCGACCTAGTTCCATTGCTTAGCAACTGGAAGAAACTCCTGTAACTTCAGTGCCCAACCCCTATCACGACAAGACGTGAAATAATCACGTTGGTCCACTTTGGAAAACGTGTAGATGTCACGATTTAGTTTAAACTCAAAACCATAAACAGGGCTATACTGCCCTCTTTGTTATTTTTCCGACAAATAAAGCCAAACCTGCAATAAAACCCCTTCCATTACACCCTTGAACTCAACAGATGCAGTGTCTCAGTTGATAAAGCGTTGGGCTTTAATCAAGAAGACCTGAGTTCAATTTCCCATACTTGCGTTAAATTGTTGTGATTATATCAAACAAAGTGGCCTGAACAATATTTCTTCAACCCGGTATCATGACAAGACGTGAAATAATCACGTTGGTCCACTTTTGAAAACGTGTAGATGTCACGGTTTAAACCCCCTCAAACGTGAAACTTACACTTAAAACTTACCATCACGACCTATTGGTTTTCATTAAACCGAGAAAATGGAATTTTCTTTTATTGACGATCACTGAGAAATGGTCTATTATTTAAAATGCAAAAACAAAAAACAAAAAAAACATTTATTATTTTCAAGGTGAAAATGATTCATTTGCATGGATCCACGCCGAAGAAAACGTCTTTTTGTCACGTTTTTAATGAAGCAGCCTAATGAGTAAAATGTCTATTTTTCCGGCGTCCCCCCAGCTCCTCGTTTTAAGCAAAAGGTACGCTAAAAACAACGTATTACATCGACGTTAAACCAAGTTAACCGTGTTAACCATAACCTTTTAAATACTCGACCTAGTTCATTGCTTAGCAACGGGAAGAAACTCCTGTAACTTCAGTGCCTAACCCGTATCACGACAAGACGTGAAATAATCACGTTGGTCCACTTTGGAAAACGTGTAGATGTCACGGTTTAGTTTAAACTCAAAACCATAAATAGGGCTATACTGCCCTCTTGTGTCAAATTATATTTAAACAGTATTTCTTCAACTCGGTATCGTGACGTGAAATAATCACTTTGGTGCACTTTTGAAAACGCGTAGATGTCACGGTTTAAACCCCCTCAAACGTGAAATTTACACTTAAACTGAAACTTACCTATTTGTTTTCATTAAACTGAGAATTTTTTTTTTTTTTTTATTGACGATCACTGAGAAATGGTCTAATATTTAAAATGCATAAAACATTTATTATTTTCAAGGTGAACACGATTCATTTGCCTCGATCCACGCTGAAAAAAAACGTCTAAATGTCACATTTTTTAATGAAGCAGCCTCAATTGTCCACTTTGGAAAATGTGTAGATGTCACGGTTTAACCCCCTCAAACGTGAAACATACACGTTTGCGTTAACACGCTCCATTGGAGAGATATCCGGATGTTTATTCGCCTCTGCCATAACGACCTATTGGTTTTCATTAAACCGAGAAAATGGAATTTTGTTTTATTTACGATCATTGAGAAATGGTCTATTATTTAAAATGCAAAAAAAAAAAAAAATTGTTTTATTATTTTCAAAGTGAAAAGGATTCATTTGCCCGGATCCACCCCGAAGAAAACGTCTAATGTCACGTTTTTAATGAAGCAGCCTAATGAGTAAAATGTCTATTTTTCCGGCGTCCCCCAGCTCCTCGTTTAAGCAAAAGGTAGGCCTACGCTAAAACAACGTATCGACGTTAAACCACGTTAACCGTGTCAACCATAACCTTTTAAATACTCGACCTCCATTGCTTAGCAACGGGAAGAAACTCCTGTAACTTCAGTGCACAACCCGTATCACGACAAGACGTGAAATAATCACGTTGGTCCAATTTGGAAAACGTGTAGATGTCACGGTTTAGTTTAAACTCAGAACCATAAATAGGGCTATACTGCCTTAGGTCTATATTTATTTTTCCAACAAAAAAAACTAAACCCGCAGTGGCTCAGTTGATAAAGCGTTGGGCTTTAATCAAGAAGATCTGAGTTCAATTCCCATACTTGCGTTAAATTGTTGTGATTATATCAAACAAAGTGCCTAAACAATATTTCTTCAACCCGTTTTTTTACAGTCTATGATCTAGACGCATGACTTAAATGCAGGCAGACACAGCAACAGTAACAGGTATATTGATCATTAAATCAGAGTTTTGTTGTCTTGAATGATTCATTCAGTCATTTCATTCATTCATTGATTTATGTCACTTGTTTAAGTAATCTAAAAAAATAAAAATAAAAAATAACCCCGATTAGGGGGCCCCCTGGTGGTCAGGGGGCCCTAAGCGGCCGCTTAGTTCACTTATGCCTCGGGCCGGCTCTGGGTACCTGTCAAGACAAGACACGCCTCTTTGCAGAAGTTTCACTTCGTCAAAGTAAGCGGAAAGACATTGATGTGGAATTTTGCCGTTGTTCTTGTCGGCGAAATACAAAAACATCTCCCCACGGACAGGTTAGTATGGTTATGTATTCTTCCTCTACACTCAAGGAATGCTAAAAGTTTCGTTTTACATATGTAAGTTTACAGCTCGATTTAACATCCTTGTCTGCTATTTTGACTATCAAACATTATTTAAATATGTCACTTTAAATGCATTTAAATATGGGCTACGCAGTACTCAACGTGCTTGATATAGGCCTACTTCTTTTTGTGTCTGATTTTGTGTCTTTTTTTCTTCAATAGTTTGTTGTGATGCAGGGTGAGGGTTCATGCCCTCAATGCCTCACAGAAGATGACATGATGACAGAGGGGGATCTGGGTGATGGCATGGGGGCCAGATCCAGAGGACATCATGACCGTCTCCCACAAACAAAGAGCAGGGGGAGGTTTCTGGACTTCTTGTCCAAGTCACGGCCAATGAAAGGGGGCAATGAGAGAAGCAACGGGCCATTCTCCTGGACATCATGCAGAACTATGTATGCTGTCTTTAGGGAAGAACTGGAAGCTGAACGAGTTGCACAGTGGGAGAAAAGACAGTCTGGTTAGTTTTCTGGACTTTCATTTAAAGTCATTTAAACCTATCAAACCTCTTTGATACCTTCATGGACACAGAGCAGACTAATCTACTAGCCTATATGAACCACATAATAAGTTAGTTATGTTTAAAAGCTTTACAGAGAGAACTTCCTGGTAATATACTAAAACACTCTGTGGGGGTTATTATTATTCGCATGGTCTGTGGTGTTTTGTGAAGTTAACATCTGCTATTTCTTATCAGGGAGTTGACTGTGTAGGCTACTCCCTTGAGCAATTCTTAAACAAATATTCAACAATAGTAATTTGAGAACCACACTACCACCAGGATATGATGTGTTGGCAATAGAAACCCATGTGCCGACATGCAAAAAACAAAAGTATCTAATTTTCTAAATGTAACGGCATTCTTTTGTAGAAAGCTCCTCTGAGGACACAAGTGAAGAGCTGCAGAGAAGACTACAGGAGGTCACAGAGGTAAACTCACAGAATTGCTCTAATGAATGTAATAAATATAATAAATGATCAAATAACAATAATGTCTCACACATTATAGTCACAGAAAAGTGGCTCCTTTATTAGCTTTTTTTAATTGAGTAAAAAATGATTTATCTTTCCATATAACATGTATTTTTTTTAATGCAAAATTAACAAACAGAACAAGTTGAGACATACAAGCAGTAAAACAATGTATCAAAACAAGGAGACATTAAATGATACCGAATACATTAAGAGAGGAGATATGAAAGAGATGTAACATTATTCAATATTCTTAAAGAAAAAAAAAAGAATGAGAGAAGAAGGAAAAGAATGAACATGTATCTTTGTATGCAATATAAACATGTCTCCTTGTATGCAAATTTTCCTCTATTATATCAGGAAGTGGAGCTGTTACGCACCGAACTGGAGGTCACTCATCGCCACCTAGAGGGGAAACATGAGGCTCTTAGGATCTTGCAAGGACAGGTATTTAAACATTTCTGATAATTAATATCATTATTGTTTCATTTAAATCTGATTTATTAGCCTGTAAGTCATTTATGAAGTGTGCTACATTTTGTCCTTGAAGGCAATCTTGGACAAAGCTACTTGTCATACTAAAATATTGCTTCAGAAGAGTGAAGAGAGGAACAAGGCCCTTGAAAAGGTGTCCTACTCAAACAACTACATCGTTTAAAAAAAAAAATAATTCAAGCATATCCTGAAAATAGGGTCTCATTCCTGTAAAATTGTTTCCACACAGGAGGTTAATGCACTGCAGTGGGAGATCACCTTCAACCAGGTGCAGTTCAAGAATGTGGAAAACTCATGGAGTTTAAAGTATGAGAGGTACCCATGCAAAAAGACTATCTGTTATTTTGTAAATGCGTGTTATAGATGTTATGAACAATTCATCCATGTTTCATTTTTTTGGCCTTGCAATGTTTCATCAAAATGTCATAACTGGGCCTTCCGACTACTTTTTGGTGACATATGCAGAACTTCTCCAAATATTTGTGTCTGCAAGCTTGTGTCCTGTCCATCTGTCTCTACTAGTTTTGAGGGCAATGCCCAGACCTCAAAATCCACCCTCAGATATACTTCACAAAGGTCACAAACAATACAGAAGAAATTATTTGCTGCTACTTCCATTTCATTGTGACTTTATAGTCGATGTGAAATGCCATCTGCAACCCATTTTGCTTTATTTTGATAAAAAAAGAGTCCTGTTTAATAATGTATCCATTGATTAAGGCTTTAAATATGCATTAAGGAACTACACAAATGCCCACATCTCACTGGTTCATGTAAATACCACCTCAGGGTATTGGCAGAAAATGAAGCCATAAAGAAAGCACTAGAGGAGAAAATGAAAGAGCACCAGGAGCAAAGGACAGAGAATGCATGCAAGTCGCATCATATTTCCTACTTTTATTTGATGACCCCAATAACTGGTTTGTTCCCAGTACATATTTATGCATTTTGTGTCTTAGCTCTGAGCCAAAAATGTTTGGAGCTCCTGTCCATGCTTAGTACTAAGGAAAGAAGGGACTTCCAGAGGACCCAGCCTTCCTGCAGCCTCAGAACAGACGGTTCAGCTCTGGAGGTAATGTTGGTGAATTGTAGTCTGTGTTAAATAGCTCTATTCTGTAGTAAACAAACAGCTCTCTGTCCTCTTATCTTGTTGTTAAGCTGGCAGTTTATGGGGCATGCCAGTGTAACTCTAATGGGGGCGAGCCATGCTCTTGTGCTAGAAGTGCTGCTGCAAGCCGAAAACAAGTTCTCCAACTCAAGCAAGAGGTACTCGTCTTGTATTTGTCAATACTTCAGTTCCATTACCTTGTAAATTAACCCTCCTATTCAGCCAATGCATGTATTAAAACCATTACAGGCAGGGCTGGCTTTGCTCATTTGTCTTAGAGGGTCTTGTAACACAGTTTTTTTTTTTCTGCATTAGCTGGAGGAGCAGCAGAAGAGGAAGGAGGAGGCTTACGTTATGATGGATGCTTTCCGTATTGCCTTTGAGCAACAGCTCAGGAGAGTCGGTGAGAACGTGCTCCGACAGGCAGAGACAGACAGACACCAACTGCATTACCAAAGACATGAGAGGGGTAAAGTGCTGTTCAGTTTTTAGCTAAAACATGAGGATGGTGCCAAATCATGACATGCAGCAACGTATTTCACCTTCATTGAAGTTATCCACAGAAATCTTACCTAAGATTTAGTGTCAGTAAAATGTCAAATCACCAATCAATTCTGACAACAATGTTATTGTAAATTGTGCTTTTTTTTTGGTTCAAGTGAAAGCCCAGTGTTATTTTAGTATTTTTTATATGCTATTGTTGTTTTTATGAATATTTTGAATTAGCTCTTGTTTTTATGTTTCGTTTTTATTTCAGTTTAATTTTTAGTAATTTTGTAAAGTCCTTTTTATTACTATTATTTTTTTTTTAAATTAAATAGTATTATTCAGGTAATGGTAGTGCCATGGGGCACATTGCTGTAATTTTACAATGGGATTCTTTTTATTTCCAGTAATTCTTTTTTTTTTTTTTTTTTTTAAAGGGAAGAGAGGGTCTCTCAGTGTAGGCGAAAGACTGAAAAGATTTCTGCCCACAACAAGCGAAGAAAAGATAACAGCCGATTCAAATGAAACACTGCATTTGCTGCTTGATCTGGTCAGTATACTATATATACACATTACCATTATATTTTGAGTTTACTCATTTTAAGTTATCTTCCTCCTTCAGTTAAATGACAAAGAAGAGGCCTTGGCACATCAGAGGAAGGTGAGCTACATGTTGGTACGAAACACTGAAGACTTGGAAAAACGTCTCCAGATGCAGCTAGAGGATCTGGAACCCTCACACAAAGACAGAAAAACAAAAACAGAGGCTTCTGAGGAGACTGAATGGAGCAGAGAAGGAGATGGTAGCCATGGATCAGAACACCTCACTGTCCCTGACAGCCCTACAACAGCTGATGATGAGCAGATCTCCAAATCCACCGAAATTAGAGAAAATAAACCTGACAATAAAGATGTTTAAAAGAATAAAAAAAGAAGGAAGTTTCATGTTGTATTTTTTCGAAAGTAAAAATGCCTGCATTATCTTCATATTATAGGCATACTATTATCTAGGATAAACTAGGACAGCAGGTAACTCAGAATAACCTAGGACAACAGAACCAAAATTACCCACAATTCTAACTGCAAACTTGCAATAAAATAAGAGTTGATAGCATCCATGCATCAAAAGCCAACAAACAAAAATCCTGAACAAAATGACATTGCTAACAAAAACTGCTACCAATCTTTCATTTTTGTATTGACAGCGAAACAAAGGTGAAACAAAACATTTTTTTAGTAAATCAAAATTGATTGAATGTATGCTTTTCAATTAGCTTCTTGATCCAACAGCTATGCTTGCAATTATTGTTTGTAGATTAAAAGTGCCTGTGTATACATTTCTTAATTTAAGTTTTTATAAATCATACATTTCAACAATATTTTGCCATAACTGTGTTAAAATGATATTTACATTATCAGTATTTACATTTTTTTACTTCTAAAATATTTTTTGCTAGATTTGACAGTCACATTACATGTATTTAATCTTCATTAATATTACTAATAATGATTAATTGATAATAATAACCAAACCATCGCAAGCGCGATGTGCACGGATGTGCAGAGGACTGAATAACTACATATCCCATAATGCATTATGCTACCGGTTTCCGTAATGTTCGAAAGTAGTAGCTGTCGTAATGTAATGTAATCCGTCTATGAATGTAATGTAATGTAATGCTAATGTTATGTTCGCAAAAAAGATGCATGGGCACAATACAATACATGGGTTTGGTTAGACATAAATGGTACCGTTTTATCTTATGTGCCACGGTCATCGCATCTTTGTTCGTTTGCTACCTCAAATTACAGACACTGTCAAACTCGAAAGGTAAGAAAGCTAACTTGTTAGCTGTCTAATCGGATAATGTCAATGCATTGGTTTCAAATAAATAAATAAATATTTAATAATAATATATATAAATAAATAAATAATAATCTGTGTAAATTCACTAGGACTAAACTTGGTAATGTTGTATAGTCGCAGGATCAATGAGTGAACACACACTGGAATATTTCCTCAACAAGGGGGTGATAAAAAGAAAAGATGCTGCTGATATTGAGTGGTATCATGCAGTAAACAGCAAGAGCAAACTCATAGAGGCTCTTGGAGGTGAGTATACATTACATGCTTTTCTAATGACCACGCCATGATCACTGTGATAATGTTTTCTCACTCTTGTCTTTGTTCTTTTTTGAGGTTCTGCACAGATGATTGAAGCAGATGTTCTTCTCAGGGGTCAAGATCCAAAAGAACCCATTATGGCTCACCCGCCTGACAATGACAGTGATATAACTCTACAGGACTGGCTTAAAGAAGTTGTGAAATCAGACAAAGGAATAAAATTGGACTTCAAAAGGTGATTTTTTCCTTATTTAAAGTTTTTATTCTTAGATTTTAATACTGCTTATTTTGACAGTAGTCATAGTGCTTGTTTGGATTGATTTCTCCCACAATGACCTTGTTGCTTATATGAATGAGTAGCAGATCAACTTGTCATTTTGATTCACAGTCTCGCAGCTGTATCCCAATCCATGATTCTACTCGAGGAGGTCCGAGATCAGCTGCAGGGACCCGTGTGGATCAATGCTGATGTCCTTCCTGGCCCTGGTGGCAAAGCCACCCCTTTGGACCCTCATGTTTTTCTACAGGAAGTGGCTCGAAGATCAGAAAATGATGTTCTCTCTTTGGGTTGGACCACTGGATGGGATGCAGACGTATACAATCGTGGTAAGAAGATTGTTATTACACTAAGGTGAAAAGCTTTTAAGTTTTGTTTTTAGCAGGGTTCCCACGGGTCCTTGAAATCCTTGAAAGTTTGTGAATTTAAAAAAAAAAATCAAGGCCCTGCAAAGTTTTGGAAAGTAAACACACATAGATACAAGTCCTTAAAAGTGCTTGGATTTATGCAGGAAGTTTTCTGTATAAAATCCATATTATTCCCTGCGTTCGGATGAAAGGGTATTTCGCCAACACTTCATGGCCTATGCATACTAGCTAGTTTGATTTACATTAATTACGCGCATTTACGTTGTTGCGTGTGTTTCCCGCATGAGGTACTTGTAGTTCACGCGCGCACGAAACAACTACAATGGTACCTCAACGAACAACAAACGTGTCCCCACATTAAGTCCTTGAATTTGAGGCTATTGGACCTTGTTTTTTGAAGAAAGTAAGAGACTTTGGCTATATTCAAAATGATGCATTAAATTGATCAAAAGTGACAGTAAAAGCATTTATAATATATCAAATAATTCCAAATCAAATAAATGCTGTTCTTTTGAAATTTATATTCATCACAGAAAAATCCCTGAAATCAAAGGTTAAACAAAAATATTAAAGTCCCTGTAAAGTCAATTCTACAAAAAAGTTCTAAACACATTATAAATGTTACATATGTATTGCTAAAACATATTGCACAGTCTGTGAACTGTGAAGTACTGAAATGTGGACTTAGACCGTTAAACAGTTTTTCACCATTGCAATTTTACGGATTAATTGGGCGGGGCTAAAACAGGGCTCCGTGACGCACTGGAACCCATGAGCTGCTGGACACCCCCCTATTTGATGACGCACAGAGTCTGATCTCCCTCTCTCCACAGTCCACACACACTCCCCGAGCACATTCGCATTCACCGCTCAATCGCGAGTGACTGTCAGTACTATTAGTTACCACAGCTGAGCCTACAGTTTTCTAGCTAGCTATGCCTTCGACACGGACATGCATGGGTTACTACCTGGATGCGATCATATACAAAACAGATCGGTATCTTCATTTAAATTCCCTTAAAAACGATCACATCAAGAAGAGGTTTTTAGAGAGCCTAACGTTACCTTGATGAAGAGGATTCACTGATAATTCACTGATAATCCGCTGTTACTGGTGAACGGGGCCGAAACGACGATCTCCCGCCTCAGTGTTCATCCTCCCGTCTCCAAAAGCTAATCAGCTAATATCACCGTCAGCTTTCCCGTGAGTGGGCGTGGTTTCAGCACAGCCAGCGGACACGCCCCCAGCGTTTGAGAGCAGAGAATCTGCTCATTTTTTTTTTTATCATTCAAATTTGGCTGGGTGGTTAATTACAAATTTTTCTGTGGTGTGACAAACTCAGAACACATACTTAATGTTGACTTTACGGGGACTTTAAACACTACAACTATTTTATTTAAAAAAATTTAATAAATTTTTAAACAATTTTAACTTTTTAATTGTAATAATATTTCAAAATATGACTTGAGGTTTATTTTACTGTATTTTTGATCAAATGAATGAAGCATTAGTAAGCAAAGGAGACTTCTTTAAAAAACATGAAAAAATCTTATGGACTTTCTTTACTTTGCTCCCATCCTTTTGCTTTGACTTCCTTATGAATTTTTTAATTATAATTTAGACCTTGATTAGTTATTTGCTTTCTGTGTTTGTGTTGTTCTGGGAAATAGGCTATAGCTGGGAGATGGTTCATCAGATGGAAGAATTATGCAGATCCCTAAAGCAACCGGTCACATTTCCAGTCCGTGCAGCTCTCCTTCCTCTGTCCTTCCAACAGTTCCAGTGGCTTTTAGAGCGTTCAGACCGGTGAGAAATTAATCAGTCTATTTAAATGTATGTCCAGATTTACTGTTATAGATGCTATTAAGCCACACATCTGTGTGAAGGAGTCTTTTTATTACCTTGGAGATTGATTCATATTATATAAGCAAAGACACAATGAGATTCATCCTAATGCTTTGTAATTTCTTGCTGGATAATTTGGTTCTGGGCCATCTATTACACTTGTTTGTGACTAGAATAGAAACACCCTCCTATCTAAAGGACGGTGTTGAGGTATTACGGGATGTGAAGGGAAGGTTTAAGCCTCCTCTACAGAGATAGTGCTCTTCTTCAGCAGTCATCTCCCTCTCTTAAGTTAGATATTGAGGGTGATTGCAGTCACTCAGAACAAGTTAAGGGGAAGTAAAAAGCATAGTTCCTTGTGTGAAAAAAAAAACAAGTTCCTTAAAAGCACAATGCTAATTGCTTTGGATTAATTGACACTTTAATATTAAGATGTCAAATTAAAAGCATCATTCATACATTTATATTCACTGGTGAAGATGATTAAGCTTTGCCTTAATGGCAGCCTTAATATGATTCTGTTTAACACCTTCTTTTCTTCTCTCTCTAAGGTACAGCCTGACTGTATGGACAGGCAAGGATGATGTTCTTAATGTGGAAGACCTGTTGCCCTACAGGCAAAACTTCAGCAAAACCAGGATCTATTATGATCTGTTAGAATCACAGTTCAAACAGTTTAAAGGACTACCTGGCTACTCCTAAAAAAGCAATTAATATTACTGACATTAGCTATGCTTCCATTCACCTACTTTTATACCTGTTTTGGTATATCACATAAACAAAATGTTGGATGGAAAAACCAAGATGAGCAGCATAAATTAAAAAAATTGCATAAAAAAACATACACTCAATTGAGGCGGATACATTTTTAATCCGATAAGAAGACATGCTCAAACTATGATGGATACCCACTTACAGACTAAATTCCTTGATATTCAACAAAAAACTTACCAGGACTGACCAATTTCATCGCACAGCATTGCAAATGCTAGTTTGGTCATTCTGAAATGGGTATGATTTGGTTTAATCGTTAATCATCGGTTAATCTTCTGTCATTGTTCACAGGTGTCCCTTGTCTTGTCATTAGTCTGTGTATTTGAGCCCTCTTGTTTGCCATAAGAGCCGTCAAGTATTGTTTTCTGTGACCATTGTTTATTTCATGCCACGTCATGCTTTTGTTTGTTTTATTTTAATATAAAACTGCACTTGGGGTCTATCTACAAATTGCCTCCAGTGGATCCATTATACACAATGTACAAAGGGAAAGAAAAATACTATATTTTTGTAATCTACATTTGTATTTTGTAATATTTTACAAATTAAAAGTATGGGGAGAAATGCTTATCCTTTATTAGTCTGCACTACCATTCAAAAGTTTGTGGTCAGAAAGATTTATTTTAAAAGAAGTTTGTAATGCTCACCAAGACTAACGTTATTTGAATTTGATTGTATCAAAGATACAGTAAAACAGTTATCTTGTAAAATATTATTACAGTGTAAAATTAATGTTTTCTTCTTTAATATAAAATGTATTCATGTGAAGCAAAGAATGTTCAGCATCATTATTCCAGTCTTCAGTGTCACATATTCCTTCAGAAATCATTGTAATATGCTGATTTGGTGCTCAAGTAACATTTCACAAGTGGAAACTGCTGATTTAATATTTTTTAGTGGCAACTGTGATACATTTTTCAGTATTCTATGATGAATAGAAAGTTCAAAAGAAAAGTATTTATTTTAAAAACAAATTAATATATGACTGACTCTAGAGTTTTGAATATTGGTGTAAAACAATGATATATGCAAGAAACCTTTCTTTCCCATTATGACATTCAGTTTGGAGTTCAGGAGACTGTCTTCACCAGGACCACACCCCTAAATGCATAACCCTAATTGCATTTATGAGAAATTGAACAGGTGTTACTAATAATCCTTTATATATATATATATAGCCGCAACAAATTGAAAGTATTGTTTTATGCTGCATTTATTTTGTCAATGGATAAATACAAGTCACAATTTTGAACTTGTAACTACAAAGACATTGCAGGCATGAATCAGTTTTTAAGAACCAGCAGTACATTGAACAGCAGCGTTTCAGTATTCTGATTAAGTGCACTAATGAGAGAGTAAAAATGGCACCAGTAAAGTGCAGTAAAGTTTACAATAGTCAAAATAAACATATTACCCCTGTCCAGTCTGGAAAGTGCATTTTAGTGTGGTTTATGTTTGTTATGATTCATATTTAAAATGTATTCTGTTCAGATTTCAAACTTTGACAAATGAAATTTCTATATTTACCACAAATTTCCTCTGTGATGTTTACTGACCAAAGATTTCCTCAAAATTGACCAGCTGCTTGATCTGCTCAGTTTGCATGGAGTGTCGTCTTAACAGACTCTTCTTGTTCTTGAGATCTCTGGGATGGCTCGGGGCAATGGGGACAAAATGCCTCAATCCAGGAACAATGGGTGAAGTTCCTGCCACAGGCTTGCCTCCACTGTTGACTCCAACACTGGTGTTGACTTTGATATCTGGAATGGGTGCATGTGGATTAAGAGGTGGTAGATAACCAGGGCGGGTTTGTGAGATATGGTCTAGGAGTAGGGCTCCAGATCCCCTCCTCTCCAGCATTGCCGGGCTCCTCCTCTGAACAACACTCTCCAGAGACTCTCTGGATCCAGAGAGAGTGGAGGAGCGGCTGGTAACAAGCTTGCGTTTCTCCGTTCCCCCAGTTCCTCCTCCTCCTCCAGTCTTCCCAAGGTCTTCAGAGGGTTGGCTCCCAAATTGAGGCAACTGAGAGTCAGAACTGTAGTGGTCCATTCCGAAGTTGCGGCGACGAAACACATTGCGCAGGCTTGAAACAGCCAGGTTGGGAAGACAGTCTGGGCCCCGGTCCACAGGTGCAGTGTCTGAGATGGATGCCTGCTTGAGGTTCTGATGTGAGGAAGAGTGCGGTAACAACTCACCATCGTAGGACATTTTTCTACTGAGCCATTTCTGTTCTTTTGTTAGTTCTCTTTCAGGTGTTGTCTCAAAGGCTCTAAGCAGACCAGCAGAGTCTTTGACTTCAATGCTTTGGTGACGAGCTACCGTCGCTCTCAGTAGAGGTCTGCAACCATTGTACCCAAACGAGAGCTCCTCTTCGGGGGTGATATCTAGAAGCTCCTCGGTCAAGGATGAGGACTTGCTTTGCTCTAGGAGCAGAGAAGGAGGGATCTTCAGCCAGGGCTCTGAGTTAAGCCTCTGTAGATGCAGAAGCTTCACCACACTAGCCGCTTGCAGAGGGCTTGAATCTTGAGTCGGTGATCCTGGCTTGGACGTGGGAAGCGTTGGAGTGGATCCCAGGGTCTCAGATTGGTTGTTGGTGGGAGGTGAGATATGCGGGGTAAAAAGGTTAATTTCAGAGGGGCACATACATGACGCAGAGGCACAGTGCAACCGGTCCTCAAGATTTGGAGGTGGTGGAACGTTCAGATACTGCTTGGTCATTTGTCTTCCAGAGGGTAGCTTGTCTGTTGTAATGATGATGACTTCTTTGCCCTTGGCCTTGCAGGCGTCTAGTAGTACTCTCAGTGCATCTTTGTCTCCAGCGTTAACTGCGTAGACCAGAGCAGAGGAACCATTGTGGTCCTCTAAACTAGGGTCAGCTCCACTGGAGAGCAGAAGCGACAGCACCTCATCTCCCGCCCGCTCTATGCAGGCATGCATTAGAGCTGTCTTACCAGACTTATCCTGAATGTTGGGGTCTGCACCATTTTCAAGAAGATACCTGTTGAGAAGAAGATTGATTCAATAGAGTGAGCTCATAGAGGAAGGGATAAATGAGCAAGTCAATCAGAGTGTCCACAATAAAAAGAATCAATCTTGTAAATACTAAATAATATAAAACATATGTACCAAGATATATCCTATTATTGGTATACTCGTATGATTTTTTTTAAAAAAACCTCAACATTGGATTTGATTACTCGTGGTATTACCATCAAGTAAAAAGTGTACACATCTTATCCAAAAAATTAGGGTAAGGAAGATGTTTTAAAAGAAGTCTAATGCTCTCCAAAGCTAGATTTATTTGATCAAAAATAGCTAATTATGTTTTAAAAATAGCAAATTTATGTTTTATGTCTTCAAAGGTAAAATCTTCAAAGGTGTATGAACTGAATTTTTATGTACTTTAAAAAAAAACCCAACAACTAATATCTAAGTTTTATTGTACAATCAGCTAATCAACTGATGACCCACCTGATGATCTTGGGTTTTGGCACACTCTGAGCATCTGCATGGTGACTTTTGCAGGCCACCATCAGTGGAGTTTCTCCCCTCTCATTGCTTTCATTAATGTAAGCCCCTCCTTCCAGCAGCAGGCGCGTCAACCTCAGGCGGCACAGATACACTGCTTTCAGCAAAGAGTTTCCACCCGTGCGCACCTCTGTTGAGTCCTCCATGATTATGTGGTGGTGTGACCGTTGACAGGCTAATGTCGAGTTGGCTCAGTGGGTCATAGGAGCTGATTTCTTTATTGGCTTCTGTCAGGGAAGAGAAAGAGAGCATACTTTATCAGAACCAGAGTTTTTTCAAGGTTTTCACTTAAGTGTCTGCTTTTTATCCAATTCATTCGCATCAAAGCAAACCTGATGTCTCTTTGACATTGAAATGTGCTCTCCCTCTTGGCCTCAGAAGAATATGCCAGAGAGGTTTCCTGCTCTAATCTAGTGCCTCTGGCCATTCATCGGGTAGACACTAATGTGAAGATGTTTGTTATGATGACTAGGTAGGTGGCGTGTCTAGGTAGTACTTGACAAGAAGACATAAGAAAACTGAATTAGTTATCTAATCCTCATTACATAATATGAATTACTCGTTCTATTATATATTTTTTAAAATTTTTACCTGCTATTATGCAGCATAGTCTGTTAATAAAAGTTAAACTCAATCAACCGCGCTGTTAACATTATGGTGATAAACAGAATAATTAATGCCAACCTGTGCCTCCTTTTCTTTAAAGAACAAAGATCTGATTTAATCACAAGTAAGTGGGGCCAATTTGTAAACTTTTACTCAGCCAGAGTCACATTATATTTTATTTCATTGCCCTGACAACATAACACTTAAAACACTTTACAGTTCAGCAACAATTATAATGTGGTTTAACAGAAGGATCAATGTATGTGTTTTTATAAATCTTCTAAAAACCAGCCCTATTTACTTCTTCACAAGTTCTTTTGCCCATATAATCTTTAAGCTAATAGACCTTATTCAGAGCAGCGCCATGACAGTTATGAAAATGAGGCTGTGAGGGATAGACTTACTGTGTTTCCAAAGGCATCCGCTGTAAAAAGCTGAATAAAGCTCCTAGATTACTTACAATTTTCCACAACTTGCATTGTCGGGAGTTTTTTGTCAACTGAAATTTCTTGGAAAGATATTTTTCCAGTGTTTCATGAGCAGAACAATCCGAAAACACATTAAATATCAGTACAGCCCATTGAAGAGATGCATGTCTATCCCTCACAGCCTCGCTTTCATTCTCATTAAAAATCAAAGATGGCGCTGCCGTGAATAAGGCCTAAGGTTAAGCGTATTTGGCTTGCTGTCCACAGTTGAGGGGTTCGAGGAAGCAGCTTCAACTCGAGCTTAGTTACCCCGCCGGTGGGACTACTAATGCTTGAATGATAAGTGGTAGCAAGATGCCTAAATTATGTTGGTTGGGGAGGTGGAGGGATGCCAAAACAGCTGATGCCAGAGCAAGGTGATTATATGCACATAATATACGTAAGAGCTCCGGCAGTTAATTGAAAGATTAGATGGGTTCACTCCTCTCGAAATGACATTGTGAACTTCTTAATCTTCTATGTTAATTGAATACTACTTTGTCTTGTAATTTTATGTGTAACTTCTGTTTTTGTACCTCGACGCTTTTTTGGCCAGGTCGCCATTGTAAATGAGAATGTGTTCTCAATGTGCTCACCTGGTTAAATAAAGGTTTTATTATTATTATTATAACTTCACTAAGTGCATTTCTGTAACCTTGATTTAAAGAGAGAACAGTGCTTTCGTGTACTTTTAAATTAGCATATGTAGTATACGTGATGTCTTAAAGGGACAGTTCACCCCAAAAATAAATAATTTACTCAGTCTCAAGTTGTTCCAAACCTGTATGAATATCTCTTCTGCTGAACACAAAACTGAATATATTTTGAAGAATAATGGAAACCAAACAGTTGATGGGCCCCATTGACATCCATATAATATGAAAAAAAAAATACTATAGGTCAATAGGGCCATTAACTGTTTGTTTACCTACATTCTTTTGGTATTGGACGTGTTGTTTATCAACATTGAATAAATATCTTATACATGTTCAAGAGAAGAAAGTAACTCATACAGGTTTGGAACAACTTGAGCGTGACATGGTGACAGTTTCTTTTTAGTTTTGGGTTAACTATCCCTTTAAGTACAGTCTGTTCTTATAAGAGCAACAGCAGTGTTTTTGTCAGTAGGTTGAAATTCAATAGCTTGAGGCAATCTGTATTTGCCACACAGAATGAAGACATTCCTTTATAAAGTCTATTGTGCATGTGGCCTTGTTCTCTTAACTCAAAGTGCAGTTGCAGTGCACTCTTTATTTAACAAACAGCGAGCGAGAGACTGCCTCACTCAGGTTTATAAATGTGAATTCACTTGAGTTGAGGTAAGATGAGTAAGAAAATTAATCTTTTTGTGTCCTCCAACAAAATGAAAAGGATGAAAACATGGGCTGACACTCTCATGGTAGCTTTACTTAGCAGTGAAAGCTGCATGTAATAAATGCTCTATTAGAGAGTGCGTCAGCACCGTGGATGAATGTTTTCTTTAAAAACACACACATGGAGATTATAAGACTTTTATACCTAACTTTAATAGCTTTAATTATGTCTGCCTTTCCTGAACTAGAGCCTCCTCATCTCTTTCTTTCTTTGCGTGTGATGTTTATTATGCTAATAAACCACTTTGTCCTGACAGTTTGGCTTTTGAAATCAAGTTGTAACAGACAGGCTAAAGTCTTGATTGGTCTGATACAAGCACACCGCCTGATGCCTGCAGGACATCTCGGTTCAAGCTGCTAATTCCTACAGCTCCCTGGGCTGGCATTTAAAACCACAGCTTTGTGTGCCATTCCCCTAGTCTTCAATCGCCCTTGGGAACAGAGAGAATTTTTAATGACAGGCCTCTCTCCCTCTGTTGCTGCCTCGTGCTAAAAAGCATGGAGCAAATGAGGCCCAAAACAGATGAGGGTGGCGATTGTTGCAGGAGCAGTGCTGAAGTGGAGCACCAAACAGACCACTCCACGCACCTGTGTGCATCTGATTCATGCCAGATCACGCAATGCTTAATTCTCCTCGCAAATGGTGGGCTGAATTTGTCCCCCTCAAAACACCTGCAGGGAAAATGAAAACGCACTCTCTGTGACATCAACTGATAAGTGGATAAGAATAGTTTTCGTGTGTCTTGATTAATGAGGGTATAATGTGCTTTCGAGATTTGCCAGAAGAATAAATTATGAGCTTCCTCAGCTGATATAAAGATACATTAGTCCATAGAGATTCATTATGCTAAACAGTGAAAGCAGCAAACAGTAGTCCCTTTACTTAGCATTTTCTTTTGTTGGTTAATTCGGAAATTAATTATTTGCATGACGTATTTAAAGCTGATTTGTTTATATTTCATTTAAACTACATTTGTACTGTAATATAAGATTGTTTTAAAATAGATGTAATTTTATAACCAATCATGTGTATTTAATATGTGAACTTCAGTTAATATATATGTAGGCCTACATAAATAGTTTTTGCTTAATCATTTTATATAAAAAAAAATTGTTTAATTAAACGTAAATGAACCTTACTTGAAATCCAATATATGATAATAGAGATGATTTTCAGAAACAACGGACATTGTTGATGTTTTTACACATATATGTGTCTATGTGTATATTTTACACAAACAATGTCCATTTTTTCCAAAATCATCTGTATTATTATCTAAAGATGCTATTTCGTGTGAACTATTTTACTCTTATTTTTATAGAACAGATCCAAGGTCAACACCAATAAAAAAGCTATATCCACTCACATCATACCGTAAGACCAACAGCATCACAAATTTAAAAAAGTCTGCAAGAAATCCTTCATATTAACTTAACACATAAAAATGTCATTATACAGCATAAAAAGATTTGTATTTTATTTTTAAAAAAAGTATGCATGTTTTTAAAGGAGATCAAATGATGTCCTTACCTCGTATGAACCAATCACTGCTCTAGATTTCCAATAGCTTGTTCCTGTGGCATGTCATCTTTGTAAATGGATGAGTAATCCTGGGGTGAGACTAAAGCTGGAGCTTGAAGAGGGAGATGAGCATGTGGAGATGTGCACTCACTGAAGGTGAATCAAAGAGTGGCATAGATATAGGAGAGAGAAAGAGAACAAGTGCCTGTGCTCAGCCAAGCTCACCATAGACCAAGTCCCTGTGTATCAGGAGGACAGTCAAGCTTAATAGAGCAAAGTGACGCCAGTCCCAGCACATCCAGCGTCAGTAAGTGATAGCTCCATTATTCTCACATTGCGAAGGAGTTATTGAACTCGTATGCAGAGGTTGTACGCAGATCCTCATTTGTTCCTAACTCTGATGTCAACATGATCGCACGATGATGGCACCTATTGTGCAATTACATCATTATGACACAACTGTCTCGCCTTTGAGGCAGCAGTTGCTCCTGTGAGTGTATTGATCTGTTTGAGTGATGCTGTCACTATTTATAAAACTGCAATGATGGCAATGAAGGGCCAATAATAAGACTCCCAATGGATTAAAAATGGGAAAAAAAGTTCAATTGATAATAAAAAGACAAATTAAACAGCCCTCCATTAAGAGCCTTCTCTATTACCTTTTAATCTAAAAATGGTAACTTGAATAAGCTTATGAAGTGCAAACCCTTATCAAGTCTCTAGATACTTGTTTGTACTCTGAAAATATATCTAAGTGCTACTTAAGGTGCATGACATGTGCTGGGTAATTGGAATTCCAGTCAGGTTTATTTCAGCCGGTCCGTAAACACGCGTGGTACATTAGGCTGACATATCAAAAACAATCAGCTTAAAAAGGTTGTGCCTGATTGCAGCATTTGGCTTTTTAAAATGGGGGTCATGAAGGAGTTTGTGGGTGAGTCTGAAAGCTTTAGTATTGTGACTCTTCTCTGAACTATTGTCAATCAGCCAGTCTGAGGATGAAACACAACATGCATATGCATGAAGCAGTCAGATCTTCAGACTAGCGTAATAGCAAACACTTCAGTTGCTATTGGATATGGAGATGAGCAGGTTGTCTTTTGCAGTTGGCAAGATGAAGAATAATTAAGTTGATAGCAGATGTGGAAAAGACAATTTACTATCAAATTTAGGTATATTGTTTTCTGAATATCTAAAATTATAGCCAAGAAACAAAACCTGATAGAGATGACTTACTGTATTGACTGGTGGCCAATCTTCAGATTTTACATTCCATCAATAAGAGCAGAGCGTAAAGGTAGAATTAGCAATAGCACATCTGTACACAAAATATTGCAATTCACACAATGAGAGACATATCAGAGTTCAAAAGAGGACAAATATTTGGTGTGGGTCTTTCTGACTCATTTCTGTGTGACCAGGACACCCAGTCTTTGTGGTGTATCGAGAGCTATGGTATGCAGGGTAAAGATATGATATAATATATAATATTTCATGCATGACAGTAACTATAACAATCAACATCCAATAAACATTGACATAAACTTGAAACTCACTTACCTGCAATTTCCTAGTAACTGAAGACCTTTGCTGTGTCCTAATTCCAAGGCTGCATCGATGAAAGGCCGCAATTCGAAGACTGATCACGTCACCAATGTGCGACGAAGGCGCCTTCAATTGAGGCCTCAAAATGGCCTCGCTGGAAATGATCAATACAACACATGGACCCTTATCGGCCTCACATACCCCGGAACTCATTACACACCAGTAGCGGCAGGATTTTTTGGTAGAGAAATTGCCTGATTATGCTTTAAAATTTTAGCTTTGGGTTGGGTTCTACTTACTCGACTAATCTAATGATACGAATGTAAAAATAAAAACATATAGGTGTAAAGTCGGGTTGATTGGGACACTTTCCCCACTCATCTCAATGGCAAAAAGTGTCCCAAACAACCTGAATTTACCCTTATATAAACCAACTCAAATATTGACATATCTTACCAAGAAGCGATTTGACATATTTACACACATTTTTATGTACATAAATGGACAAAGGCGAACATTTAGACAGGTTGTGAACCTTGATTTGTTTTAAGGCAGTTGGATATAACTTAGGTCCAGTAAATGTTACAGCCGTTCTTCAACGGCAGTTGTCAGTTGCTAGGAGACAAGAACAGTTTTCCGTAGGCTAGAGCGTCCCATTTAACAACAGTCAGACCTTAGCGGCCATCAAAGGAATGCCTTTGAAGTCCGAGTCCTTCGAAGAATGCAGCCTTTGAATTGGTACACAGCCCTGGACTAGCTTGTTTAGGTGTGTTTGATTGGAGTTGGAACTAAACTCAGCAGAGCCCTACAGGACCGGATTTTAGAAACGATGCCCTACAGCATTATTGTGGTCCAACACCAGGCTCTTCAGATTCATTCTCCAACCCCATATGAATCATTAAGAAGCAACATGTTGAGCTACTGTGCTCATTGGAGAGTGAATCTGCCTGATTGTATCCCTCTTTTGCCCTTCACCCTCTTTCTTCCCATGATTTTCTGTCAACTTTTCACTTTGTATATAAAACTGCTAAGCCCACACATAAAATTTCAACATCATATCTTTTAATTGTCTTGGAATCATAACATATTTTGGGCTTTTGATATTTTAATTAAAAAGGAAAGTGGACATGAGATATGAAGTGAAAGAGAGAAGAAGGGGTGAAGGGGTCAGGAAATTACAAGCATAATTTACATGAAAACTCCTACATCACGCATCATGTCTGAGTCCACGTCTCCCTACTTAAAAGATTTTCTTCTCAGTGGTCGGTACTCTCATACACTTCGAACACATACTGAACGCCATTCTCGTCCTGTATGCCGGTGGGTACACCTGGGAATCTGTCCAGAAGTAAACAAGAAAAAAGAAACAGAAGGAGCAATAAGACATTTTCAACTTTTTAAGTCAAGACTGATTTTACACACATGCATTGCAACTAAGAACATAAGGAAAGAAAACCTTTAAAACAAAACATAATATGGACACAACACAATTGCATAACATGCACAACACAACATAGCCTTAAACAGATCAACTTTCATCTACTTGGATGGTATAGATTCTTGTTAACTTCCAATTAACTGCTGAAAATAATCAAATGAATTTGAGAAGAACAAAATCCATTTTGCTCCTTGTCAGATGAATTGACAGCGATCAACATCCTGTGTGGATTTAACTTCTCTTTAAATGCTTACTGTGAGCCTGAGAGACGTGACATTTGATGCAATCCACCTTTGATGCTAGATGCCATTTTTACATAACAAGAGAGCTTTTTCTCCTCATTGATGCAATTCTCTTCACTATTCTCTCTGGATACACAATACAGCATGTCTGTTCCAGAGCCAATACATCCATCTACGTTATTCAAGGATACGACAAGACAAATACTCCTAAACATGTATAAAAAGGTTGTACTTTATATGAAAGTGTTTCATTAGCAAACGGCCTTTTTGAAGTTTAACACATAATATCGCTCCTAAAAATCATTATGACACAAATTGTTTGCAACATTGTTCAAAGAGGAAAAACAGTGTGTGTGTGTGTGCATTGGTCCACCTCAGTTCAAATCATGCAAGAAAAAGTGCCATACTCTTAAAAGCCATTCAAAAGTTTGGGGTCAGTATGATTCTTTAAATGTTTTTGAAAGAAGTCTTTTATGCTTAATAAGACAGCATTTATTTGTTCAAAAATACAGTTCAAATAATAATGTTAAATAATATTACAATTTAAAATAATCATTTTCTACTTGAATACGTTTTAAAATATAATGTATTCCTGTGATTCGAAAGCTGAATTTTCAGCATCATTACTCCAGTCTTCAGTGTCACATGATCCTTCAGAAATCATTCTAATGTGCTGATTTGGTACTCAAGAAATATTTAAAATTATGATTAATGTTAAAAACAGTTGTGCTGCTTTAACAATTTGGTAGTATAATTTGTGATATTTTTTTACAGGATTCTTTGACTAGAAAGGTTAAAAGAATAGTAATTTAAAACATAAATCATTATAAATGTCTTTACCATATATAATTTTTGTTGTTGTTCTTTATCAATTTAATGCATCCTTGCTGAATAAAAGTAATAATTTATTAAAAAAACACCAACCTTACTGAACCCAAACTCTTGAATGGCAGGGTTCTGTGTATTTTTCCTTGCCTGCTATCCATGACATCACAGCATACACCAACAAATTAGTTGCTAATGAAAGACTTCAAAGCAGCTCTAGAGAAATTAATCATGTGGCATTTATGGCTTAGGTGAATGGTTAAACATTTTTTTCTTTTTATGAACTGCAATCCTAACCTCTCTCCATGTATTAAATAGCTCAATGTAAGCCTTTAAACAATTGTATAAACACTCACTCAGACAGGAGCTTGTACTTGTCCATTTTAATATCAGGTATAAATGTGTCACAGTCAAACTGCTTAAGGACCCGTGTTACAAAAAGACGTCTGGGACCAGCGCGCTCCATCACCTCCTAAAGAACACAGCACAACATTCACAATCAGTGTATGATGTACATTGTACAGGATATTAACAGAATGAAAAGGAAGGAGTATGAAGGAAGGGAGTCTTTTGTGCATTTTGCCTTGAGGCAGTTTCCATAACAACTGATTATACAGAGATCTGAACTACACTGAGCTATAACTGAGATATAACAAAGTATAGGTGGGTGTATATGTATGCGTGTATGTATGTTGTCGCATGCATACTGTATAACTGATGAAACAGCAATTTTTACCCCAAAATTAGGAAATATCGCATTACTTTGCAAAACAGATATAAATACATTTTTATGAAATTGGAGGAAATCAAAAATAGAAATATAAGAAGAAGTAAATGAGTGACGGGATTATCAGTGACGGGAAGGTTTAGGGATCAGTGTTTGGTGTAGGCAATCAGTCCTTTACCAACCTTGTACAGAGCACTGCCACCAATTATCCAAACCAGGTCCACTTGATTTTCAACCTCAGAGCTGTCTAACAGATGGAGAGCTGAATTCAAGTCTGAAGCAAGGTAGTGAGCTCCCTCTGGGGCTGTCCTGTGCAATGAGTGATAGAAAATACAAAACATTTTTAACTTATAAGTGGTAGCAGTCTACTGTAAGGTGAAATAAAGTACAAGCATTTAGATTACTTGAGCTCTCGGCTGAGAACTATGTTGATCCTGTTCTTTAGGGGTCTGTTTTGTGCAGGAATAGAGAGCCAGGTCTTTCTGCCCATGATGACCACATTCTTTTTGCCTGTCAAATGACACACAGGGGGAAAGCAAAAGACAGCAATACTGAGATTGTGTTAAAGATTTGACTAACTTCAGAACAAATAAAATATAAGACGAATAAAAAGATGAATGGCAAATAGGAAAGCATTGTGTTACCCTCAACAGAAGGGGTCATGGTCATCTTCTGAAAGTGCTTGAATTCATTACTAAAATTGTAAGAAAGAAGAATCAATGCTAAGGGTTGAGATATATTTTGAGGCTTGCTTTGTGTAAAAGGTTAGGAACATGTCAGGTGTTTTTTTTTTCTGCAGGACAAAGGTCAAGCTCTAACTCAACCTGTAAAGTCATAAACTACCATTCTGTCTTCATGACTTTGTAAGATGTTTTCATTTGTGAATAGTCATTTTGAAAAGCTGTCACGACATTGATATATAGGAGTAAAAACTGCAATAGCTGTTCTAAAGTATGAAACTCATAACACGTGGCTCTGGAAAATATAACACTATAACACTTTTTATATCATTGTATCAATAACAGAACATGAAGAATAAAAACAAAAACGATCGGCTTCTCGCTCACCTTAGTCTTATTGGATGCCATGGTAGATTTCCATTTTTCCCTATTCCCATATCTGGACAAACTGCTACTATACAGTTGAGTATTCGAGACATACCTATCCTGAATGTAAATAACAATTCAAACTTTAGCTAGTTCTCACTGTCAGGTCTTCCCGGGTTCTTCCTCCCGCCAGCGAATTTACGAAAATACGTAGAACGCTTGGCTCATTATTATGAACGACGTTACGTGACGCTCGTAAGCTGATTTGTTCTAGGACTGTGTTGGCGCTAGTACGTTGTCCAATAGAGTGCCGAAGTTGCGACGTCACTCTGTAGGCCAAAACGCGGAAGTGAGTTAGCCTTTTAGCACTACCGGTTCCCTCGCCCTAAAGTCTATGGGATTTTTGAATGGGTTTTTGCTAAATCGCCTGAAATTAGGTCTGTGGTGAACAAAGCCTCTAAATATTTTCTCTAAATATTTTGATTGAACTGGAAAAAGTGAGTTAATACAATGAAGGAGATTAATTTAATCATCAAAACTCAAAATAATAAGTTATCTGAACTAAATAAATTATTTAAGTTGATTTGACAAAAGAAAAAATGTGATAACAAATCTTGAAAATATATTTTTTTACAGTGTTTAAGATTTTATTGGTACATGTGATCTTTTTTTTCTAGATAATATTTTATTGCATTTATTACACATTTCCCAGCAACATAAAAGCTTTGTGATAAAACAACAGAAACATTTTAAATATGATTTTTCCTTGTTCTAATCCTTATATATTTGCATAAAAATAGAACTATTCAAATATATCAAAGTGCATGACACTTTTCTAGACCTTGACAAAGCATGTAAAGAACAATCTGGTTCATCCTTTAAAAAACAGAATGTGGTAAACTATTTTAAAACTCAAAGGCCATAATGGGCTTATATGGATAGAAAATGGACAAGACAATTGATAAATCTAATTATGAACAGAGCATCAAAATTTTATCCTTGCATCTTTGATGAATGATGTTCATTACGTACATGTATAACTGTATTAAATGCATTTTATATAGACATATTTCCTACAATATCGCAGTTTTATAGAATAATCACACAAAAAAGATACTGAAAGCACAACTATGTCCTTTTCTTTCCCAGCTCATGTCCATGTTATTTGCAGTGTATGGCGCCTCCTTTTGGTTTTGCATTGTAACTTTGTGATATTGTTTAAAGTCATTTCCCAGCAGCCACTCAAATCCAAATGGGACAAGCGCCTACAAGTGTTTACAATATGTACTACAGTCTCCATAGTGATATCTGAGCGGTTCAGACTAACAGATCTAAGGCAGTGTAGTGGGGGACTGTCTAGGGCCCTGAGGGGTTTTGCCGGATGGTTTAGGACAAGTCTAAATACGGGGTCCAATCGACAGGGAACAGCGATTAGCGAGAGCTTCCGAAGGAGTGAAGCACCCCTAAGTAGTGCCCACAGCACTCCCTTCAGAGACATCCAACACAACGCAGGCTTCATTTGCCGTTCATCCAACGAAAAACTGTTGGGAAAAAAAAAAAACACTGAATGGAAAGCAAGCAGTATAGCACATTTGATTTAAAGGGAAATGGCATCAGCATGAAGTTTAGCAAGAATTACAACACTTGACTTACTTCAGTGTTAAAGAGTGGAGGTGTGGAAGGCATGGTAGATTAGAAAGCAGGCCTTCGTCTTCACCCTCCTCCTCATCATCATCATCATCATTCAAATTAGTGCTGGGTGGGTCTAAATGAATAGTGAGGGAGTTGAGTCTGGGACAGGCATGGATGAGCTCCAGAAGAGGATTATGTCCATCAGCTCTGATCCCTTCCAAGGTGAGCGAGAGCAGGTGTGAGCCTGAGGCTCTCAGGGCTGGAACCAAATCAGACAGAGGACCAGCAAACTGTAACGAAAGGCAGTGTAGCTGTCCAGAAAACCTACTGAGTCCTCTGGCTAAAATGGTTGCCTGTTCAAAGTTGTCAGCATTATGAGAATTACTCTGGAGACAGTCCAAAGACAGGACATGCAGGTCAGGGCAGATCTTCCCTACTGCCTCCAAAGTTTCCAGAGATAGTCCTTGTACATCCTTGAGAGATGTTGTCACACTATCCCTTCCATTACAATCCCTACTTCTACCACCATCTTTTGTATAACCCTCTCCTGAAGTCCCTGTCCATTCATTTATCTCTGTAGTATCACTAGTATCCACATGACTCTCCTCTATTGATAAACATTCATCTATTTTTCCTTCCAAAGTAAAACTCTCCTCTCCATCTGCGCTCAGTAAACTGCTATCTTTCAAATGGCCTTCCTGTATCCGCTTTGCCCACATGTCTTTAAGATGTGGCACACCTTCTCGACTAGTGAACTCCTCTGTCACCTCAAACTGTCTGTTCTGTATGAGAACACAAGCCTGTCCCAGTCCCTCCACTGCCAACCTCTGAAGACCAGACAAGCTTAGCAGGAGAAATGCAACTGCAGCTATGGCATCTCTCTCTTTTTCTGCTAAACCGATATCTAATGCAAGCAGACTGCTGAATGTGTTTGGATTCATGACAGGAGGTTCTTGGTAGGCCAGAGGCAGGAGGCCTGCAGGGCTGAGGTGAAGGCACCGTGACACATCCAGGTGTTTCAGCTTGGAGCATTGGCGGCAAACCACCCTTATCACTCTCTGATCACAAAGAGTTCCAGCCAAGGAGAGGAAACGGAGATGACGTTGGCTGCCTAGGAGCTCACACAGCACTGATGCAGATATATTCTGTGCGCCACTAAGATCCAGAGACTGAAGATTCTGTGCAAGAAAGAGGCAAGTGAGTGAAAATAAGAATTGTAAGAACTTTGCATGTATTGTCAGGCAAGACTAACAACATTCACAATTTGTTTGCATATTCTTACAGTTTTTGCAAGGCAGGATTTTACTAACATTCCCCAAACATTCTGGTTAGGGGAAATAAGGGATTGCTCTATTTTATTATGTTAATCACAATATATACTGTACGTCTGCTATTCAAAAGTTTGGGGTCAGTTAGATTTATTAAAACTTTATTTATTAAAATTAAGCAAAGATCCATTAAATTGATCGAAAGTGACAGTGAAAACTTTTACAATGTTTTTAAAAAAAGGAATTTCAAGTAAATGCTGTTCTTTATAACTTTCTATTCATCAAATAATCCAGAAATGAATGCATCACAATTTTCACAAAATATCAAGCATAACAGTTTTCAAAATTTCAATATTAATAATATTTCTTGAGCCCCAAATATAAAAATTATTTCTGAAGGATCACGTGACAGTGTAAACTGGTGTAATATTTTAATATTTCACAATATTCCTTTTACTCTATTTTTGACCAAATAAAGGCAACTTTGGTGAGCACATCTGTATGTTTGCGTGTGCAACTGTGTGCAAAAACGTAATATACCCAAGTTAGAAGGAGTGTGTGTGTTTAACCTGGCAGCGTATCTGGATAAGAGAGCAGAGGTTGGCATTGACAAGGCTGCATGCAGATGAGAGGGACAGACAGCTCAGCTGTGGGAGGAGAAGGAGGTGCAGGGCCGCACGTGTCAACAAATTACGCGAGGACAGGGTGCACAACAGCTCGTCCAACAACTCACCAGCTGAAAGAGAAACACGGATAAGATAAATACTTTGATAAACACTCACTCACACATATACACATGCACAAGTCTTTTTAATACTCACGTAATGAGCTGAAAGGACCCATGACGTATCTGAAGAAATACTGGTCCATGTATTTTTGGGCATAATCTTTAACCCACATTTCCTTCATGTTCTCAGCTAGGCTTTGAAGACAAAGGCCAATCAGTGTGGAAGGTTTGTCCTCATCATCAGCCCATTTAGTCTTGCATTTTTTCTTCTTCTGACCTTCCCTCTCCCTTGTGGGCTCAAGTTGACGGAAAAAGGGCATATTTGACCCTGACAGTTACTGACATAGATAAAGACAATAAAAGCATATATCACGACATGAAGCACAATGGCCTCTGGCCTCACAGAACCACACCTCACCAGGCATAGTTTAATATTCATAAATATAAGAGAAAACCTATACAATTGACCAACATACAACAATAAACAGAAAATAACTGAACATGTTAAATTATAGTAATTTAAGTTTACACAAAATCGGTCTTACCAACAGTTTGAAGATCAGTTTTGTGTTCCTTGGCAAAGACATTAACGTTACCTTAATATTCAGTCTAAACACAAATCCATAAGTTTGAGCCGTAGAAATCACTGGCAACACTTTCCTCGATCCAGTTTTTTTACAGGTTTGACAAATTTGGCAAATTTGTATAAGGAAACAGTTGCCAGTTGTTTGCAGAACTTAAACAATTTCTATTTCTCTATTTCTATTTTTTTCCCCCCCGTTTGTTGAAGTTGAAATCAAATCAGCACTTCCGTGTAGCACGACCGCCACCTAGTGGATCATTCTTCTTCTTCTTTTGTTTTTTTGCATTCTTTAGTGCATATCGCCACCTACCTTTGCTGTTATACAGTCATGATTTTTTATGATTCCTTGTTATTATTATTTTCTTTGCTTCTTTCTCACATATCCATCCTTATCTAATTATTAGATGCTCCATCTCATTCCATCTCCCATAGCCCACCTGGCGCTGCGTGTTCAACTCCTCCAGACTGAACTATAAAATCTGGAATAGACCAAAGCATCTTTATTCGATATTTTAACCCTTTCACTTAATCCACTATTATATATGTATTCTATTAGAATTCTATATCCTACTCTATCTTTATTAAACAAATAACTTAACAAATATACCAAATCCTTACTAGCCCAAGTCTGCTGTTTCGGACCAGGTCTGAATGATGATAAAACATATACTGATGAGTTTAATAAAGTTTATTGTACATCACACAAAAGATGACGCGTCAGTTTTACTTCAGAAAATCACCGTAAGAGCTGAGTAAACACAGTAAGTTATAAGAAGTTTGCAAGTTGAGGGAGTTGAGGGAGCATTAGTCAAAAAACTGTTCTACTGACGTCATTAAGGAAGTAGAGGGATGTAGTCCAAACGGCCCGTTCGATGTAAGCTACTTCTGTTAACTAAAATGTCTTGCTTGGCATTGAACTTTGAGCTTTATAATTTTACAGATATTTATACTCTGACTAAAAACAACATTACACACTAACTAAAGTTTGAAACATGGGATCACGAAGAACGGGACCTTTAATGTCAGTTACAAAAAACATGTAGGCCTACAAAATACAAGTAAAAATAAGTTTTTACCATAACATGATCTAGATTCATTAAACAGAAAATAAAAATATAATACAAGCCTTTTAATCTTGTACAATATATATAAAGATTACATAGTTGACTCATAATGCTGCTCATACATTTCATAAATGTATTTTGCCTAGGTGTGTAGATGAGATGAATGGGGGTGGTGGTGGTCAAGAAAGGATGAAATTACTCTTTCAAAAAAGATGCAAAATATTTTGTTGAATGGCTTCACTCTTATGAGTTGATTTGAGCTGGTGATTTTCTATTTCAGCTCATCTCATTGAAGAGTCCATGAGTGCCATATGGGATGTCCACTGGAACCTCTGCTCGCCCAAGCTCTGTGAAGCTCTTGGCATCAAGGACAAGGAGGAAACTGCTCTTTTTCTAAAGAGAGTTACATGACAATATCACGTCTGTCACAACTGAATTCTTTGATTGAATTTTTTTGACCAAATTATGCATCTTATGTATGACAAAAATTATTAAACAAATTTCAGCCCCTTTGCTCTCCAGGGCCCAGGAGTGATCAAATGTGATATTTGATCACATTTTATCTAAGATCATTTCTCAAATGCGCATACATGTGATTTAGAAAAATGAACTTTAAATTTATGATGAACTTTAAAATGAAAATGAAGCAAAAAATAAATAAATAAATATATATATATTTTATGTACGGCTCTCTTCCATTTGTGAAATCTATAAATCGTGAATCTCGAAATTGTGTGCAGCTGAAAGGTTTCAGGGGTCATTTATAAATTAATTTATACAAATTAATTCATTTATAAAACTGTGCATAGGATCCTTACTAAAAGTGTACGTGCGTCCGAAAGCTAAAAATGGCGTACGCAAAAAAATATTCAGACTTAAAAAACCGTGTGTGAAACTCACCTCTCTTGGTGTAATGACCACAGACATGACCACACCATCGTCCTCATCCTTAGCATCAGGTGCTGGAACGAACACTGGTTCTGATGGGAACAAACCAACATGGCGCCACACCTACATACAACAAAGCAGATCAAACATTATATTCCCAATTGAAGTGAACTGTCATAAATCTCAAATTAAAGTATTTAAAATGGTACCTTTAGCTTCTTTCCTTCTAGATCCATCTTAAGCAAAGAGTCACCAAACAGGTGTCCAAAGCCACAGGCATAGAAATAGCGATAAGGTCGAGCATTGTAGTACGTGTAGTTTATCTGTGGAAACTCAAGACCACCGTACTGCAACAAGTCATCGTTGTAGAGATCTTCATGGGTGAGGAACACCTGAACACCAGAGAAATTACTTTTATTGATATCTATTATTATAATTTTTTTTCAATCCCCCCTTCTCTCCACATCTTGTGCACTTACACCAGTTACAGTCTTCACAGCAGAGGCAGTGGTGTACGGCAATTTGATGAGGTTGCGGTCATTGGGCTCGTCTTCCATAACGTCCAGAGGCAGTACATATCGTCGTGGTAAGTTTGTACACAATGAATTGAAGAACTGGAAAAGCCAATAGACGCGTTGCATTAAAGTGACTTTTTATGAAGCTGAAAAAGAGGTCAATATTGTCGATGTTTGTCATGTACTGGATTGTGAAGGTATTACCTTGTCAAGTTCTTCCCCAGATGCCTGACGAAGGTTCTCCATCGTGAAGTCACCAATCACACTGCCATCATCTCCACAGCACATGTCCATAATCAAATATCCATTATCCTCATATGCATTAATCTGGTGCAGGGTGAACATGGCACTGCTGTAGTATTTTGTCTTGATGAGCTGCAGGGATATAAACAGAGTCGAAGTGGCAGAAATACACGGTGCCCACAATCAAATGTCAATATGATGTTGTTATAGACTCGGCCTTGCCTGGCCAGTGCGTCTGTCTGCCACATGGAAGATGGTGTCTAGATCTGGGTTCCAGGACATGACTTTATTAAAGCTCTTTCCAGCAACTCTGTACAGCATGAATTTCAGCAGGTCTAGCTGGATCGGCTGCTCAATGAAGACTATGTAATTCTCCGACATGACTGCAAACGGTAATGCAAAATAAAAGAACAAACAGCAAAATTCATTATTTTTCATCTGCTTGTTGGTGGATAATATAATACACTGGACAATCTCCAGGAACAAAGGTGGGGCCCATATTTCCAACCCTATGTAAATAGATGCAAAATAATTCTTATAATATTACAGATGGGTAAAGAATCAGAAAGGCAGATCATATTATCTAAAAATGCAAATATGGCAGGCAAATTTACCAAAACTGTGGTAGTATGATGGTTTTCTGGGGTTAGAAGCAGGAATAGAGCAAAGAATCTCAGCACCAGACAGATCAGCAACATCGTTCGTTCCTTCACCGGGTGGTACTCGGAGGATATGATAGAAGAAGCCTTTGAGAAAAGAAATAGAAGGTGAAGTGCCTTTTTTGTTTTTAAAATATTCTCAAAACATTGGCCCATATGTTTGGGGTGGGAATATGTGTTTGAATATTGGCAGATGGGAGGAGTCATTTGGTTTGAAACAGTCATTTGCGAGTTCACACTTACATATAAATCAATATGGTAAAGAAAGAGTATAGAGCATCACAGTCCTACCCACAGCCCGAGAGAGCGTTGGTGCTGGAATTAAATTTCCCATTAATTTCTCCCATTGACATTTTGTAAAATCCATATCTAAAGAGTATTAGAGCATGTCTGAAGATAACCAGAACTCATTAGCATACAACATTTCGAGAAAATCCCAAAATAAGTCAAGGGTACAAGCCTGTGTACATATTTTCATTTCCGAGCAAAGGAACTACTCATAAACCACCGTGCCTCACTGAAGCCACCGTGAAAGAGCTTTTTGAGTGACTTCCAAATCTGAAGACGGCTACATGAACTTTTTCCTCCAGTCAATTTTATACAGTGAATGTGCAGGGAAACTCCCTTTCCTCGATTGACTGAAGCTTATATTTAAAACGTATTGGCAGCACCACATACTAAAACATTGAGCATCTGGCTCGCTCATAGGCTGTGCTGCGGCAACTGCACATCCAATGGCACGGGGGCGTCTCTGAGGTGCGACCAATGAACTTAGACCTACGTCAATACACGATCTTCAGGTCTTCACGTGCCTTAGCGGGGTTTCAGACACATTACACGACTTCCACCAATCAGATGCATCACTGTGGGATTGTGGGATTGTTCAGGATTGTGGTTAATGAAGTACTTATCCAATACATCGCGAAAAAAAGAGATTTATCTTAAAACAAGGTTTATGCCCCATGAACTTTTGGCCTTTATATGAGCATATACAATCACTTAGCACAGCCGTAGCTGGTTTTAATTCTACCATGTATGGTCACGTTTTAATGGTTTATATCCCAACTGTCAATGGAGAAATTATATTGAATTTTTACTTCCGGCACAGCTGTGGGCGGGACTGTGATGCTGTATACATATTTGGTGTATCCAAGGGGAGAGCTCAGAGCTCGGATTTTGGCCCAAACCTTCTTTGGCCGGAGTACTTCCCCCATCCCTGGTTGGAATAGGCAACAGTTAAGAGTGAGGAGTTGGGATTGCTGGAGGGATGCTGGAAAACTGACAGGAGACGTTAGAGTTTAATTGTGTTTTAAAAAGCAGAAATGAGCCATCCCACCTTTACGGTCATATGAGTTTCCCAAGTTGTAAGTCGCTCCATCACTGTCATAATGTGGATGAGCTGTTGCTGCATTAATTGCAATATATTTTGACCAATCCACCTTTCAAAACCATAATCACAGAGATAATTATTAATTTTAGGAAACACTGTCCATCTTATCTCATTTAATTTCTGTACCTGTGAAACATTGTCATTTATACCTTCTCTTTGGTTTCCAGGCTCACAGGGTCAATTCTGCGCATAAAGTTGGTCTCTGTGCTTACGTAAAAGTCTCCTTTGTACTTAACAAAGCTCACTCCTGCATTATCAGTTGCCTCTGTTAATCAAACACAACTGATGATTAGAATGGGTTCAGATGAAGGTTTTGTAGTAATTGCAATTAACTTTGACAAGTCCTGTACTTGTACTTTTTTATCTTTTCTTTATAGATAGGCCTGCAGTGTTCTGTCTAAATTTATGATCAGGTACGGATGCCACTTTCACCTCCAACTGAAGCTTACTTGGAATCTGGAAACGTGAAAAGAACCGTGCGAAGAAGTTCTTGCATGGGTCAGGTGTTGCTAGGGTGCCAAATTCAGACACCACAATTCGGTTGTTCTCTGCGTTCTGTACATAAGAGTCACTGCGCAAAAAGCGGCTGCTGTAGGTCACCTGACCATCTTTAATGTGGAAACGATGCATCAAGGCCATGCCATCAAACCAGTGGGTGAATCTAAGGAAGAAGAGAAGAAGCCTAATTAGCAAAGAAAACAACCAGAGGAAAATAAATTGATCTTGCTAATAGCAATATTTTGCCCTCTTACTTGCTTTCACCAAACTCAAATTTGCCAGGTCCATTCCTGAGGAAGCTGCCAGTGATCCAGAAGGGAATTTGACCCTTAATAACTGTACAGATGGGGTCTGGGGTCTCCTCTACAGAGCTCACAAGAGGACCAATGAACTCCAGACCACTGGCAGATGGCCGTTTTTTGTTAGCTGAGAAAAAAAAAATCACACCATAACAAATCATGAGAGCTGTGACATAGACAATGTGGTGGATGATTAGACTGTGCAGAGTTCTGGAGGACATCAGAGCAAATAAAGAACAATTGTATCTTACGTTAATCATAAACTGAATGAAATGCATAAATATAGAGAATGTGTGTGTTGCCTTAAATATTCCCTAACATTGACCCATCCACCATGACGATTTACTGTAGAACATCACTAGCTTTTAAAGTACAGGATTTCATAGATTTGAAGGAATAGTTAGGTTTTAGACCCCGTCTTTAGTAATTATAATAATAAAATGTCTATACTGAATACTGGTTTGGCACAATAAAATAATTATTGCTGCAGTTTCTTTTCAGGAACAATAAACGCCTTAGCTAGCTTAGCCTATGGGCAATACACATAACTGATTATTTTCACGTATCCCTAATCATTAGACAACAGATGGTGTAATCTATCAGCTCAAACTTCTGTGTTAGTGTAATTTCTAATAACGAAAGTTGTGGCTTGACAAAATACAATGCGTATCCATCCATGTGGCAAAACATTAAAGGCCTGAGAGATGATGACGACATAACACACTGAGATGAGACTATAGTAGTAGAGCGTAGAAAGACTTACCTGGCACTTTATACACTGGATCCTGTGCAGGCTTAGACATGACTTTGGCTGTTAAGATTCGTGATCTTCATAACATGAAACACTAAGCAGAAGAGGTGGAACAAACAATGAAATTCTGACAATAAAAGACTGTCACATTCACATGACAGGATGGGATGGGCTAAATGTAAAACAAACTGGACCTTGTACAGAGCCAAAGCAACAGAGTGTACCTGTTCAGTTGACACATTTAAAATCGATAACAAAGAAAACCCATATATATATCATATAGAGATACCAGAGAGAGGCTCTGGAGATACTATATGATGTACATAGGGTACATATATAGGACACATAGGAATAACCAGCGATTTCCTGTACCTTTCAACGTTTTTTTTTTCTTAATTGCAGATCACATTTGTTACAATTTGCAGAAAAAAAGAAATTGAACGTGTAATACAAAAATCATTTAGTTAGGCTACAGTTCACGCGTTCATAAAAAACAATACAAAATAAGATAAAAACTAAAAATAAATAAATATACTGTACATCCGCCAATAGAGAATTGAAACAAATATCACAGTAACAAATAATCTGTATAAAAATTACAAACAACATAAAAGAACACAGCCAGAGTATCAGACAGTAAATATAAGTTAAATTAATTTAAGTTAACTTAGATAAATATTGCATACATTTTGATGCTGGTTATACCATCTAATCCAGAAATACAGTCTATTTAATTTTTAATTCAAGTTTAAAAACATTGAAAAGAGGTTTGTTCTTCATTAATTTAAATTTATGAATAAAGAATTTTGCAAGCAAAATATAAGTTGACTATATATTGTACAGAGGAGTTTCAGTCCGAAAAGTAAAAAAAAGATGTCAAAATAAGATAAATGTCTGTTTGAGCCAAAGTGTCCATTAATAAAACATCATTCCACAGTGATATAAATGGCCTAACATTTCTGTTTCCAGAGAGCAGAAGCTGCATTTTTCATCTACAGTATAGGGCTCCATTTAGAAATAATCTTGTTCCAGGGGCAATGGTGAAGAATTTTAAATTATATTTATTTTTCTTTGAAATATCATTGAAATCATTTCTTTTACATCAGTTCCTATCTTTTCATTTCCGGTCACCCTGTATTCAAGCCATGTGTTCCCACTGCCATATTGCCAGCTCCACTGCCAAAAGCATTCTTCATCCCATTGTTGTTGATTACTGTTATGATCAATTGTTTTGCGCTCTTTCTGGATTTCTGTTTTCGATTTTTCTGCCATGGATTGCTTTGCCTGTGACCTGACTATGAATGGGAACTATTGGGATGTCATGACTCATGCTCAGATCCTTTAATAAAGACCCGCTTATGGAATCCATTCGGCCTACCTCTTCCTTACACATGGCAACATATAGCATTAAGTTACAGATATGCGACTGATGCGTTTTCTTGATTCATGTTTCACATTGCTCATAATTTACCAGAGGTTATCAGTTAATCACATTTGTACGCAGCCGTTTCACACTATACATTCCTAAAACCTGGGTTAACATCCTTATTTGCAAATTTGCAGTGTGAGTGTCATTGATTGGACAAACGCATGGTAACCCAGAGTACTCTTACTTGCTTTCACCAAACTCAAATTTGCCAGGTCCATTCCTCCTAAGGAAGCTGCCAGTGATCCAGAAGGGAATTTGACCCTTAATAACTGTACAGATGGGGTCTGGGGTCTCCTCTACAGAGCTCACAAGAGGACCAATGAACTCCAGACCACTGGCAGATGGCCGTTTTTTGTTAGCTGAGAAAAAAAAAAATCACACCATAACAAATCATGAGAGCTGTGACATAGACAAGGTGGTGGATGATTAGACTGTGCAGAGTTCTGGAGGACATCAGAGCAAATAAAGAACAATTGTATCTTACGTTAATCATAAACTGAATGAAATGCAGAAATATAGAGAATGTGTTTGTTGCCTTAAATATTCCCTAACCTTGACCCATCCACCATGATGATTTACTTTAGAACATCACTAGCTTTTAAAGTAAAGGATTTCATAGACTCAAAGGAATAGTTCACTTTCAAAGCCCATCTTTAAATAGTCTTGTTGAATGAATGCTGGTTTGGCACAATGCACATTTGACTGATTTATAAATAAATTCCATCGATCTCTTAAAAACGATCAGACAACAGTTGGTATTGTCTAGCCTACAGCATCAGTTTAAATTTGCTTATCTTAGTATAATATCGAACAACAAAAGTTCTTTACTCACCTCCAAAGAACTTTATGCTAAAAAAGGTTCCATATAGAACCTCAAAAGGCTCTATCCACGCGATACGTATTTGGAACCCCTAAAAGGGTTCTATACAGAACCCTTTATAAGGGTTCAATAATAAAATCCCTTAAGGGTTCTTTGTAACCAGGAAAAAGGTTCTATATGGAAACTTTTGGGTTCATTCATTATCATTTGTTTTGTCCTTTCCGGATGAAATATTTCATATTATTGACAAACATCAAGACCCTAAAATGTTTTTATGAATGAATGTGAATGATCACAAAATTCAAGATATGGGGGTTAGAAAACGTATATATTTATATCATTTTATGCAGTTAATCAATATCACACGAAGAGTGCCATTTCAGTTTTTCTCCTCCAAAAATCAGCATGATTAAAAAGTTACTACAATAGTTTAATGAACAATAATTTAATTACAACTAAAAAAATGTTACAGAATAATGTAAAATATGAATGAATAATAGCCTATAAAGAACCTTTGTACCAAAAGGACTCTTTCTTGTCATTATTGAACCTTTTCTTCTAAGAGTGCAGGAAGAACAAACTACATTCCATAGTTCCTATAAAGTTTGGAGTTTCATTTCATTTTTCAATCCTTTTTGTCTGGAATCAACATGTTGCTAATTTAGTTATGTGTTTGGGGTCGTCGTAGTGTTGACACACCCATTTCAGGGGCATTTTCTCTTCAGCATATAGGACAAGCTTTGATTAGATGACAATTATAGATTTATCTAGATGAATAGGCCTTATGTTCAGATGTCAAATATACAAACTGATATAAAATACAGTAGACTTTTAGTGACATGGGAAGAATGGAACAATTTGTGAGGCAATTAACTTTTATTTAGCTTATTTTCATGTAAAACATGTTTTAAAAACTATTTTGTATTATGTTTATTTATTTATGCATTTTTCATGATTGTTTTATCATGGCTGACAGGAACTGTTGCAACTGTCCCTGTTCCTGTCAGCCATAAAACCTCATGTGCCAGCTAAAGAAGGCTACCTTGATACATGCTAACCATACAGCTTAAAGTTAACATATCACTCATTTAAACCATAAAAGTTTGAGCTGAATCACATAAAAAGTTACAACAGTATAACAAAAACAAAGCTCAAGAAAATAATTACTTTCATACTTCAAAAACAGTTTTTCGTCAATAAATCCTGGAGCAGCTCAGAAATCTCCAATTGTGCATGTGCAGGGTGAGTGTCATCTAGCTTGTTTCTGATTGGAGATAAATGACATGTTGCAACCATCCCCTGTTGCAACTGTCCCAGTCTCCCCTATTTTTATGTTTTCAAACTAATCCATGATCTCTAAATAGATCCACCACATTAGTCTAAAAAAACATTCCCATGCCATGATTTTGTGAACAGTGGCTTGACTTCAGTATCCGAGGGTCGTATGACATTCTATCACAGACCCCAAAAGAACAATTTTACTGTCATCAGTCCACAGAATGTTACACCATTTCTATTTGGGCCAATCAATGTTTTCCTTGGCAAATTTTAACCCTCAGGTGCTCTTCGTTTCGGAGTCACACTTGTTATCTTCCCGGTCAAAAGTGACCGGACACCTAAAAATGAAACTTTCTCCATCCCAGTAAAACCAATGCAATTTATTTTTGTTCTATAATATTTATTCTTTTTAATTTAGTATTTTGAGACAATTTAAATGAATTTATTAATATTTATGCAATATTTATGGTTTATTTTTGCCATAGAAAAATATATATTATTTTCTCTATATATATTATTTTCTTCAAAAAAATATTAATGCAGTATTTTAGTTTAATATAGAGTCTAGGCCTTCAGAAAAAAAAAAATTTTGAAGAAAATTAGCACCATCTGGTTACAGTATAGAGAAAAAGCGTAGAATCATGGTGTAACCACTTGATGGCAGTACAGCTCTCTATTGAGAGGCATGTGAATTCCCCAGCTGTTTATGAACACATTTTTGTTGTTGTTGTTGTTGGATTTGTATATATAGTTGAAACAATCTCAAAAACTATTTCTTATAAAAAAAATGACAAAAAAACAAATATTCACATTTTTTTTTCTTTTTTTTTTACAATTTCCCATTCATTTCATATGGGGTCATTTTTGACCAAAGACCACAAGTGTGACTATTTTTTTTTAAGACCACTTATCATGCTCAGATCATGACCTCAATTTTTTTGTGTGTTCACATACATAATGCCATAAAAGTCACCAAGTTTCATAACATTCCGATGAAGCTGTGATTTTTAAAAATTCAAAACATACTTTTTGTAATCAAAATTTATTGGTGTGTATGTGTATAAAAGTGTGTTTGTATGTGTGTGTGTGTTGGTGGGTGTGTCTGTTTTGCACTCTAGATGTTGTAGAGTGTCACCCCTTTCTTGCGGTGTACTTTTTTTTTTTTTGAATTGTGGCCGATTTGTAGATTGTACATACTAAAATTCAGAGAATTTTTTTTTTGTATCAATTTCCCATTCATTTCCTATGGGTTGTCATTTTTGACAGAAGAGCAAAAGTGTGACTCATTTTTTTACGACTACTTAAATTGCTCGAATCATGACCTCAATTTTTTTGTGTGTTCACATACCCAATGCCATACAAGTCACCAAGTTTCGTAATTTTCTGAAGAAGCTGTGATTTTTAAATATTCAAAACAGATTTCTTTAATCACAATTTATTGGTGTTTTTGTGTATAAAAGTGTGTGTGTATGTGTGTGCGTAGGGGTGGGTATGTCTGTTTTGCAGTCTTGATGTTTTACAGTGTCACCCCGTCAATGCTGAGCACTTTTTTTCTGCATCGTGGCCGATTTGTAGATTGTACAAACAAAAATTCTCAAAGTTTTTGTGTTTTTGTCAATTTCCCATTCATTTCCTATGGTCGGTCATTTTTGACCGAAGAGCACAAGTGTGGCTATTTTTTTTACGACCACTTAGCATGCTCGGATCATGACCTCAATTTTTTTGTGTGTTCGCATACCCAATGGAATAAAAGTCACCAAGTTTCGTAACATTCCGATGAAGCTGTGATTTTTAACATTTCAAAACATACATTTTTTCGGTCAGAAATGACCGAAGAGCACCTGAGGGTTAAATGATTCTGCACATGCCATTTTTTTTTCAACAATGGTGCTTTACGGGGGCTTCTTGTTGATTTGATCAATGGTTATCTGACTGTAACAGCTTACAGGTATTTTTAGATTAACCTTTGCTCTTCCTGGAGATGAATCTTTGCCATTCTGACTAATCTGTTTTAATAGTAGATGCTAGTTTTCTTCCGTGTGTTTTAGGTTTTTTGTGATGGCCCCACTACAATCAACTTTTTAATCAAACGTTGTTCCTCCAAACAAAAGCTCCTTTAACATATAAAGACTTTACTGGTTATTTACCGGTAAATTACAGTTGAGATCATGTGTAAATTAAATTTACCAGAAAAGTAATTCTGGTAATTTTACAGTATTCATAATTAATTCATAACACATGCGTGCATGATTCTGTTCTTATTTTCTCACATTTAACGTCAAAGTCAAAGATTTATTTAGCCATTTCAACAATGCAGTTGATAGGAATGTGTCTTATGCCCACATATACCACTTAATTTACATCAACACGCTGGCCCCAAAGCCACACGCATATGTGCCACACATAAGTTGTGTCACAACTAAAAAAACAACACCATCACAACTAAAAAAACAACACAAATACAGCACAGTACCCCCACCCCCTCCCAAAAAGACATCAGATACACAACAACACTTGTAACAACTAATCCGTGAAGCTTATATTACTGATGTATGACATAAATATATAAGATGAAATATTTAAGATTTATATAGGTTTAAGATTTTTTTTTTTTTTGGTAGGTTCGTTTTAAAATAGATTTTTACATTTACTGTAAGTGGTGTCAGTTGCTCCTTAATTTTTCGAATTTAGAATACATTTAATAATTTTATAAACATTTATAAATACTATAATTTTAAACGCACCCCTTTCAATGAATGAGTCAATTAACCAGAACGCATGCAGCATCCATGGATTATTAGTCATGACGTGGATTACTTTTTGTAATATTAATATCAATATTATCAATAAGTAAATTATTTGCATTGCAGGAATATCACAATTAATAAAGTTTATCAGCTTACTGATATTGTTGTATTGCTTTTTTTTTTATCACAACATTAAGCCTCATGTCAAAATGCAAGCCAACACATGAACATTCTGCTGCAACTGTCTTTGAGCAACAGATCAACTCTTTCAGTGTTGACCGCACATTGGACATTAATGGGGAGGCGATAAAATCAACACTTATTTTTTTATTTATTTGTTAAATAGAATCACTAAATCAGCCACACAACACAGAACACGAATACAGAGAAATGAAGTGGCAACATTATAACACATCCTGGGAGACAAATTCCTCTCTAATTATCTGTTAGATAAAAAAAAAATAAAAATAGCTACAATGCAGAAAATGCACATAAAGGGTGACAGACACCGTACATAACATATGAGCCTCCCCCCACCCCACAAAATTACACAGAGCGATTAATGGGGGGAGACTACACAATTTGCTCTCTCTTACCTAAGTGTAACGAAACACTATACACTACACTCACACACACGTTAAGGTTGGACATAATATAGTGACAATTTCACAAAATAAAAAAGCTTCAGTACAAAGAAATGGTAAATATATATATATATATATATATATATATGTTATAATATTTATTTTCTAATGTTTAACCATCTTAAATAAAAAACTTAAATGAAATTAGAAAATGAGCCATTGAGTAATCCTGTCACCAGCTGGAGTGCCCTTGAGAGCCACCAGAGGGCACTCCACATCAGACCGTTCTCATTCCCTTACAAACTACACATCTCTCATAATAGGCACTATCAGAGTAATGTCTAATATGGGCTTTGGCCTATCTATGAGCATGCGCTCAATGCACAGCAGTGCATGACCTATTCCGGTGAAGGTCTAAGGATGCTGGATTACTTCCGCCGATCGTAGAGTCCTATGCTAAACTGAGAATTTAAGGAACGTTAGTCACAAAAACAGACAAAACAGCCACCCCTCATTTTGTTTATGCTTATTTGTTTATTATATAAAATAAAGATAACTATATATAAAATAACATCTAAACGTATTAAAGTTTCGTTTCAAAGACGGGAGGACAGTCCATTTTTAAGACTCCGCCATAATCCCGTTTTCCTCCGCTTTAAATTTCCCCGACTGGAAACTGAAGAGCAGCCTTATGTCAAATGCGGAATTTATGCGTGCATATAGCCTATTCTCTGCCTGGACTCATCAGCACTCATCCACTTGTATGTCATTACCTTGTTTAGCTCACCCCATATAAGCCTGGTTTTCTCATTCATTATCTGCAAAGTCTTGTTAGTTGTTAACTCCGCATTCCTGAGCGTTCTGTCTGTTTTTCCTGCCTTCATGGTTTTCTTGAGTTGATTCTCTGCCTGTTCCCTCGGCTGTCTCTCTTTGACTCAGGCCCTCAGCCCTTAACTGCTATTGTTGACCCTTGCCTGGATTTGGACTGTGACTATGGACAACCCTTCAAACAAACTGCATTTGGATCCTCAACCTTCTTGGTGCAATATTATTTGCTGAATTTTCTGATCTTGCTGCTAACCTTGTTTCACTGAGAACTTACCATCTGCTGTGCTGAACACTTTCAAACCTGACCGTAGGTTTAAACGTAACATTGTTCACAGCGGCTATGAGGGGGTTAACAACAACATGTTACAACTTGGGGAAAATAGAGATTAATTTGTTTTATTTATTATTTATTACATACATTTTATTAATCTTTATAAACCTTTCAAACATTGCCCAGAAAAAAAGACAAGTTTAGAAAACTCACACCCACTGACTTGACAAGTTATTTCCATCCAAATGATGCTCTTTCTAATGTAAATGCTATATTGTATGCTAAAGACTGTATGTTAATAAATATAATTTCGTTTACCTCAGGTTGTGTTTAGGTCATTTTTACCCAGAAAGGATTTTCTTTTTCCCAAAAAAGTACTAAAACTTACTGACTTTACTCAGTCAGGGTATAACTACTTCCCCAATTTTTTTCCCACCACCACCTTTACTTTCTTCCTGATTTGAGCTTATGCACCTCAGTTTTCGACCTAATATGCTGTACAATTTTTCACACTAGTGTGCTTTAATGTTTAACCAGGAAGAACGGTGACCGGGAATGACCGACCTTTGAAAAAAAATAGCTAAAATAGCCTAAATCTCTTGTTATGTCATAATATCACAAAATATTGGATTCAATATTTTTTTCAACTTTTTTTTTTTTTTCAATTAGGACAGGTTTTGAATTTATATTTTGAAGCTGACTGGCCTCATTGATATGAGGATAAAGGTCATCCGTGTGAAAAAGAAAGCCTGTACACTAAAAATAGTTTTTTTTTTTCCCTGTACAGTATGAACATGTGTGTTTGTGTGTGTGTGTCTGTGTGCAGTAGCACGAGTGTGTATGTATCCACGCATGCACATCCGAGGGCTTTTCAATATTTTCTGATCGGGAACACCATAAATGCGACTTTATACCATTTTGTACAAAATAAAAGCGTTTCAAAACAAACTTAGTGAAACATTAAAACACAGTAGTTTGATAAACAGTGACATTTTTTCACCCATATTTTGTTGAATATTGACGAAATTTATCCACAAATAATGTTTTTTTTTTCACTCAAAAACTGAGGTGCATAAGTTCAGATCCATGAAGCCTATGATCAATCAGTTCAAAATAGAAATACAAAACCTGTGCTAATTGAAAAAAACAAGTTGACAAAAATATTGAATCCAATATTTGGTGATAAGGGGTCTCAGGTTTTTCAGCACAGCACATGGGTTAAGTGAACTGAGTCAAGACAAAAGTTTAAGGATGAAGGCCATGTGAATGTATTCATGGAAAGCAGCTGTTCAGAAACTGATAGTTTTTTTCCAAGCAAGACTGGTGGAATGATTCATGCAGCGCCTATTTCATAATTTTGTGTGGCCAATGTGACATCACTAATAAAGAGTTTAAAAGTGGGTAATGCCAGTGCTCGGGCAGTCAACATGTTCGCCCTCATCCTAGCATCAGTGCTCATCGCTAGCGGTAAGAAGTTTGCACACCTGAACAGAAGTGGTCAGGAGACTTAGACTTAGTGTCCTGCAACATAATGATTACAGATGTTGTTGTAAAGGTTTTATTCTGAATTTCTACTGCAGCCTTTGGGTGTGGAAAACCACCCATTGAGCCTCTCATCACTCGTGTGGTCAATGGAGAGGAAGCCAGACCCAACAGCTGGCCCTGGCAGGTATGTAGCACCATTTTGTCTGCCTTGTTTTCCTCTCGTTACTACCTCCGTCTCACCCTATTTGCCTCAGATTTACTATCCACACTTTGCCTTTGCATCTGTTCCCTCTTTTTCAATCAATTTCATTTACATTATAAAGCAATTTACAACATTCAAGGCTCAAATTTCAGCAGTTTCACCATGCATTCCCTGGGAATCAAACCCCTGATTTTGGCGTCGCTAGTACAAAGGTCTACTGTTGCTGTGTGTTTAACATGATAGCACCATGCTTAATTATGTTTCCCATGATTAGATCTCTCTGCAGTATGAGAGCGGTAGCTCCTGGTATCACACTTGTGGTGGATCTATCATTGCCGAAAACTGGGTGATGACTGCTGCTCACTGCATCAGGTAGCTATAAGAGTCCAATGCAGTGTTCATCTAGTATGTTAATCTCTGGTCAGTGCAGAATCCAATTCCTTTTCAAATGTGTTCAAAGTTTTGAACATGAGGAATTCAATAGCTTTCAACTGGATTTTAACCATCATGCATTTTCTCTCCTGTAGTTCTGGGCGCAACTACAGGGTGTACATTGGTAAGCATGACCTGTCCGTAAATGAGGAGGGCTCAATGGCCATCAGTGCTCAGAAGATCATTGTGCATGAGAAATGGAACTCCATGTTTGTGGCTCTTGGGTAAGTATTATACTTTCCCATTGTCATATTTCATTTTAGGGAATAGAAACGTAAACATGTCTGGTCAATACGTTGACCGAATTTACAGATTTTAAACTCAAAGAAAACCTTAATAAGGATATTAGAGCAAGTATTTTTAATAAAGACCACATACTGTAAAACTGACAATTTTTTAAAATGAGAGGAAAACAATTTTCAAAATATTTCTATCCACTTGTTGCTTAATATGGCAAACGGTTTTCATATGTTTATTTATCAATCATAAACACATTGGTTTGAGCAGTGAATAATTTACTGTTTACTGCACTTTGTTATTCTTATAGTTGTATAGTGGCCAATGAATCGGAAAGGTTCACACATCAAGAAAAAATAGCTTACTTGGGCGTTAAGGTGGATAATAAAATTACATTATTATGTAAAACTCAAATCAGTTTATATACAGTAGAGTCATCAAGTCATATATGGCTTCACATCCCAGTCCTGATCAACCTGTCGGTTTATTTTGTGACACTGACTGTGGACATCAACACAGTGAGTGCAAACAACAGCTTTCACTTGTGATTGTGCTTATTCAGAAACGACATTGCCCTGATCAAGTTGTCCCAGCCTGTGACACTGAGTGACACTGTTCATCTGGGCTGCATTCCTCCTGCTGGCTCCACCCTCCCAAACAACTACCCTTGCTACATCACAGGCTGGGGAAGAATCTCCAGTAAGTGCTTGTGGCTAACCTGACATAGCCTACATGCATGTAATAATAGCTGAATTTTTTTTTTTTATATTCACAAACCTGACCCTGTAAAACAAGCCCTTGCCATGTTTTAGTGTTTATGTGAGGTAATCTGCACATAACAGTATTAATAAACATACTTGTTGTGTCCCAGCTGGAGGCTCTCTTCCTGACAGACTGCAACAAGCACTGCTGCCCGCTGTGGATCACGCTACCTGCACCATGTCTGACTGGTGGGGCTCCTCCGTCAAGGAATCTATGGTCTGCGCTGGGGGAGACGGCATTGTCGCTGGCTGCAATGTGAGTGAAGTTATTCAGTCTGTGTTCAAAAACAAGTATCTTGTGTAGAGCTGTAGCCTACAACAATGACAACGATTCACTAGTGTCTATTAAACTTTTACAAAAAAAATCACACCGGAACATTCAAATTTGCATTGGTGCTGGCTGTGGCTGACCCCGAGAGAGCAGTTGTATGGATGAAACAGCTTTTCAACATCACAATATCATTATTTCTGTGTTACAAATATTTATTTATCACAGAAGTACTGGGACAAAAGTTTAATAGTTTGATCAATAAACACTGGTGTCTACAGATTTGAACAAAATCTAACAAAATCGCCAAGCAGGCCGAACTTCAAATAACGATTTTGATGATTGTTACGCCACCAGATGGCGACAAATGACTTGACTTTTTTTTGTCATAGAATCATTAATTTAGGAGAATCATTAAAAATACGGATTCATCCAATGAAACCATAGGCCTATTGATGGGTGAGTCATTGAATCATTCATTCAAACCAATTTTGTTTTTACAGTTTTTTCTCTTTTTTTACATACATTTTTACTCAGATTAATTGAACATTTTAAAATAGACTGCAGCAATAAACATTTTGTCAATTTTGTTTAGTTGTCGCTTCCCAGATAACACAATTCTATTTGATGTGATTTTTACATCTGGAAGACATATTTTTAAGAGTGTTTGCTCATCTGCAATAGGACGTTTCCTGCCAGATGTCAAATAGACGTTTAGAAGATGTCTATAAGATGTAATGATTTAGAATGCATGTTAAACTGATATCTTCTAAACGTCTATCTGACAGGAAACTTCCTATAGAAACTTCCTAGTATTGCAGAAGAGCAAACACTCTTAAAAATACGTCTTCCAGATGTAAAAATCACATCAAATAGACTTGGGCTATCTGGTTTGAGAATGGTGGGAAAATCATAATCTCTATTTGAAAAAAAAAGTTATAAATTTAAACTCAAACTCAATTTGTCCATCGTGCTAATCTTGTGCCACTTCATTTGTGAGACATCTATAGCATAAGTTTACTGACTAACTCAACGCAACTAATTTAAGCAATATCCCTCGAGCAAAAGAGCCACGTTGTTCCAAATTTGCTTTTATACAATAGTGCAGTAAACCAACAGTTAATATTGAGAAACTTACATACAATGCTTTTGTGCTAGGACAATATATGACAATTAATTAGTAAAAAAATTGCTTTTTTTTGTGAACATGCAGGGTGACTCTGGCGGTCCTCTGAACTGTAAGAACTCTGACGGCATCTGGGAGGTGCACGGTATTGCCAGCTTCGTTTCTGGTTTGGGCTGTAACACCATTAGGAAGCCTACTGTTTTCACCCGTGTTTCCTCTTTCAATGACTGGATCGACAAGGTACACTGTAATGCTTTTGCAGAAATAATGCATTCACAACAATGTGTACGATAATATTTAATGGATAATATGCATGCATTATTTTATTTTATTTTTTAGAAAAAACTAGCCTACAGTTCTTTAAATGGACAGTCCACTCAAAAAAATATTCTATCATCATCATTTAGCTATATTTACCCTTAAGTTGTTTTAAACCTGTATGAGTTTCTTTCTTCTGTTAAACACAAAAGATGATATTTAGAAGAATGTCGGTAACCAGACAGTTAGCATTGACTTTTTAGTATATTTTTTTCCTACAATGAAAGTCAATGGCTATATGGTCAACTGTTAGTTACAGACATTCTTCAAAGTATCTTCTTTTCTGTTTGAGAGAAGAAAGAAACTCATATAGGTTTGGAACAAATTGAGGGTGAGTAAATGATGACAAAATGTTCATTTTTGGCTAAACTATCCCTTTAAGTTCTGTCTAAAGCCATTACGGTTAACAAATCCCTGAGCTTTGGAAGAGAGATTTGCATTAGGTGAATTAATTAGATTTTCTTTTTCTCTTTGGTCATTAAAGGTCATGATGGAAAATTAAGGCGGACCAAGGATGCTGACTAATTTAATTCAAAAAAAGAAAGAAAGAAAAAGCAACCCACCAAGAAAACATTAAATAAATACATAATGGTTCAACAAGGGATCAATTTCTTCCATCAGTTTTTTTTTTCCTTACCCAGTCTCCCACACTGATTAAATACAAGCTGCCAAATGCTTGCCAAAATATTAATCTATACTCCAATTGAAAGCATCTTCTGATTAAGCACCTGAGAGTTTAAGGAAGGCAGCTATGTTGTATCTATGTCAAACATGATGAATGCAGTAGATATGAATGTCAGATATTGTATTTTAAAGTTTGCAGTATCTCCGATAACATTAGATCATTTGGCCAAAGGAGGTGAGGCTGTCTATGATCGCTTCCCACTCAAGTGTGGGAGGAAAGGATGATAATCATGACCTGCTGACATGCAACTATATCATGAGAAAACAGCACATGGATGATCAGGGATCTGTGGGTTTAAATAAAATTGTGTATTTTTCATGGCCAAATTCTTCAAACATAATTTAAAGATAATGTTAAGATTGCCAGTGGAAAAATAAAACTGGGGCTGTTAAGGAAAACATACATATGTTTAGTTTTTGAGCGTTACACTCATTAATATGGTTAGATGGATGCTTCTGGATGTTACCTGGGTTTGCTCCACATGAGACTTATTGAAATTCTGAAATTCAAAAAGAGTTTGGGGAACGAGAATTGCCTGTTGGATGTTTTGTGATACAAGGTGTAAAAATAAATCTTCATAATTATTTCTCATTCCTGGTTTTCTACAAGGCATAAAAATTCCAATTAGAGATAGGAAACTCTTTGCTTCTGTATCTCAAAGAGTTACATTCGCATGAAGCTTTTCTCTCTGCAGTACTCCTAATGGCTCCACGGGGACCCCTGACTCGTTATTGACTCGTTCTTCAGTACAAATGACTTTTATATTGTATTACATTTATAAAGGAGCACGCAAAAGGGCAATAACACACAAAACTGTGACCATTATAGACATTGAAAATGATACGCACATCTCATTAGCTCGTCATCATTTTTTTTTTCAGTGACTAATTCCTCAATTTACATTTAGGCTATTAGTCCACCATATAATAGACCATGGTTCTAAACTGGGCCCGGGACCCACTTTGAGATCCCCCTAAACTATCAAGGGGGCCGTTCATAGAAATAAAATTATATAAATTAAAATGTTACAAAAATTATTGTACTTATTTACTTTGTAGTTTAATTAATTTTAGCAGATTATATAGAATCTTTAATACATCTGGAACAATTTCACGAAAACTGCTTTTGTATAATTCATCCTTTTAACATGTTGTTTTTTTTTTTAATTAGTCATGCAAAATACATTAAGCTGAATCAACAGCCATTAATGTCTGTTAAAAAAGTTAGAATTTCTCTGCCTATGGAATAGATTTCCTACAATACTGAGTATTTGGTTACAGGTTTAAATATGTAAAGACATGTGTACAGTTAGTGCAGCAAGCACAAGTTTTTGCTGTGCACATGTGTAGTGTCCTCTTTAATCATGAGATATTTGAACAATGGATGCATCTCCGATCCAAATATATTGGCAACACTCCACAATGAATGCTTATTATCCTTACATGTGACTGTTAAACGCTATGGTTGAACGTATCATCACAAATGTTATTATGTGCTCTAAAAACTGGCATATGATATTGTGTCATGGAAGGTCATTGCAAAATCTAGAGAAATGTGCGAGGTGGTGGCCATCGGGGTATGGTTAAGACAGATGTGTATCAACTGTACCAAAATGCTAGGTTGTTTTAACCCAACTTTGGGTCAAATGTGGACAAACCCAAACGTTGGGTCAAAAATGTAATTAAAAATGTAACCCAATGGCTGGGATTGTCCATATTTGTCCCAAAGTTTGGTTAAAACAACCCATCAATTTTTAGAATAGGAAACACACAGTTTAGTTGTTCAGTGTTATAACAGGTTAAAAGTCGGAATTATCCAGCATAAGATGCAAATGAAAATAAAATTTGATATTTGTGATATTTAAACTGTGTGGGCTATTATTAATGTATGTATAAAATATATTGTTTCTGTTTTAAAATAAATTTAACCAGTTCTAATTTAAGAAAAATGAATGAATAGGCTATATAAAGAAACATGTTGTCCAATTTTTATTTTCTTTATTTATTATATTTGCAATGAACAGTTCATTACCTTTACATCATTAAAAATGAGAAAAAACACCTTATTTTTATGAGCTAATTGTGTAAAATATAAACTACTTATGGGTAGCTATTATTGATTGATAATATCTTAGTCTACAACTTAGCTACTGAAATGTCATGTGGTTTGTCATGTCGAAATTCACTTCTTTTCAGTATCTATATTTGTGTGTCTCAACTGTACTCAGTCAGTCTACCCTACATTTTAAAAGCTGATAAAAAGGATTTCTCTTTAAACACGAAGCAGTTCCCTCCCGACTCCACCCGAGCCCGCCCGAGTCCGGACAGTGCAGGGACATTCGCGTCACCTGGGATCGCTCGCGCTGTCATTGGTTAACGGAGTTTAACGTTTGTTTTCGTTCACAGGACAACACAATGACAACCACGCCTACAAGGCACTGGCAGTGACTGCAGGGAGACTAAGCTCTAAGCTGCTCTGAATAATGCCACTTCATCTGCATATTAGCTAGTACACTCGAAAAGTAAACATTGCGTAAGTGAATGACTGATGAGATTTCCATGCAGCTGACGCTTCAAATCAACCTGATTCACTGGATGCTGAACGCGGTCTGTTTCGACGTCTCTTGTTAAGCGAAAACTTTTTGATCTGACTGCACATCAGGCCATCAGCTCATTTTACTTGCTTCTTATAATTGGTCCGCATTAGAAGTAGGCTAACGTTACTTGGCAATGTCAGTGTAAAAGATGCGGGTAAGTTCACTTTGCAAGAGCAGCATCGCCATAACAGCAGAATTTACGATCGGGATGAGACGAGAAGCTGCAGCGCGGCACCAGACGATTTGCATCGCATTCTTTTGAATGGAGCACAATTTTATCATCTTATAACCAGGCAAGTTGATCCTTTCATAATGTTTATTGCTTATGTAAAAATGTTGTAAAGTCTTGGATAGCCTAACCATTTTCTTACTAATTTGAATATAGGCTTGTCTTGTCTATAGCTGTTGTGCTTGTGCTTCCACATAGTGTTGCACAGACAAGTGTTTCATTGTTCCCCTCATGTTTTTTATTTAGGGGGGTAGGGCTGTTTTCCTCAAACGAGTACTTCAAGTAGTTCTTTATAATGCTGGTAGCCTACATGATGATTTGTTTCTAAAAGGCTGGATGTCAGCTTGAATGGTTTCATTTAGCATATTTGTTTTAATAATTAACATTCTATTTGTGAAAAGAAAACAACTGTAATTGAAACTGAGTAGACCTATAATAGAAGTATTTTAAATTGACATTATCATGAGTTGTCTCATGTTGCACTGTAGTGTGAACACCTGGCAACTTATTTGTTGTATTACTCAAATAGATATGCGCAAATATATATCCTGGCCATGCAAACATGTTGTTTCTGGAACCGAAACACAGAGGCATATGGATATTACTTCCCACAATAAGGGCAGCAAAATAAGATATGTTTCATGCGTCTCTCTTTCTTTGCATTTCAAAGCAAACTGACAAAAACAGCAATCACACTTGTATTTGTGGGTGGTTTTGAGCTCTTTATGTTAACTTTTCACCTTTCATTTGACATAACTGTCATCTCATCAATGAAATTGGAGGCGTTGAGATGGCGTAAAAATTAGCATTTACATCCAGTCTCCAAACTCCTTGTGTAGGATTGCATGGAAAAATGATGCTGTTTTGTTATTATTTATTTTTAGTCCTATAAAACAAAGCAACAATCAAGTAAATATTAATCAAACAAATACAATCATGCCCTAGTCTTGTTTGTAAAGAAATATCCATGTATGGACCAGGAAGGCAGCAGTATGGCCTAAATCAGATGTTCATGCAAGACTGTGGCTCATCAATTGCTTTCAGCTTATTATTGATCAGAATGTCACTGATTCTGACTAGCTCATCTTAACTACAGAATATACAAATGCACGTCATAGTGCAGTTTACATTTACAGACCTATATGTATTACATAAATGGGAATCTCTTTTTTCCAGGAGGAGAAGTTAGACATTATGTCCTCTATACAGAATGATCTATTTTGCATGCAAATAGCGTTTAAAGAAGCAATAGTATCAGCCAGGTCTGTATTATTCAACAGAATATTCATATAGAGCTGTGATAATAGGATTGGAGAGGGGAGGGTATTTGCATCTGGGGAGGCACTTTAAAACATAATGGAAGTAAAATGAAACTGTGCCCTAAGTGCCCTCGTTACTCAAACAGAGAGTTTGATGTTCATCAGTCTTGCCCATGTGTTGTCTCGCTTCAAGCCGGGGCTCTTAACTTGAGTTTGATGTGAGTGGAATTGCTCTGTCTATATAAACTGACCCTATAACAGTAATTTGAGCTCTAAAAAGAGAACTGACCTAGGGTAGACTTACGGTAGTGAAATCAACTGGAGATGAGATTAGAAACAAATTTTGGTTTAGATACATGGACTTTTAAAGAGAAAATTGGTTTGAGAATTTTTTTACATGGTATGGTAGTACATTTTATCAAAAGTAATGTTTTGTCACATTGTTCCTTTTGTTTGTATAGTATAGTTTTACTTACAGGTAGTAGTACATTTTATTCATGTTTAAACTTGTTCATTTAGAAAAGAATGCAAAACCTTTTCATTGGTGACCTCATGGCCTATGGATCCCACTGTATGCATGTTTTTTGATAGATTTTTAAAAATCTTGATTACACTTTGTTACATTAAGAAAATGTTGTTTCCTCTGTTTTTCAGGAATCATTCAGAGGCTAAGGATGTTTCCCTTGGGATCTGGCTAACAAAAAACAAACAGTCCGCCTTTGCAGAGATGCAAACCTCAATAGATCACTCTCACTGAAGAACCAGATGATGTTGGCTCTTTCAAGAATAATGTAAAATGGCAGCAGAAATTGAAACACAGTAACCCATTGAGAGGAACTGTGATTCCATGTGTCTTCCCTATTCTTGAACATCAGATCCCTGAGGTCAACTCACCATGGAGACAGAACTCAGAGCTGGGCTGTCCGCAGCTGCCATAGTGGCCATTGTGTGTAACTCAGTAGTAGCTGTGCTTATTCTCATTCTCTTTGTTATACTGTACAAGGCCTGCAAAATCCCCTCCTGCCCGGAAAGGGCTCCGGTGCTGGCAGAGACTCAGGAGCCACGGATAACAGAGCAAAAATACTTATTAACTGCAGCGTGAAACTGAAAAACATGAATACAGGGCTGCTGCTTAAATTCACTGGGGCTTGAAGAATCTTTTTATGGTTGAGCCCCCTTCGTCCCTATATTTAAGGTCCAGAGGAGCGCTTTTCATCACAGGGCCAAGGGCATTTCTGAGTGTCCTGCTAAATGTGAAATGAACATGTAAAATGTGCATGTGCTCTACAATTGGTTGGAATTGGAAATTTAAAAGGTTTGCAAAGGATCTCAAAAATATACACACTTGTCAGCCAGTGAGAACAGAATGGTTTGTTCAGCAGTGTTCAGTTCAGTTGTTCAAGTTACCCATCAAACATCTAAAATGCGGGATTCACTTTGTTGCATCTTTTTACAATTTATATTTGTACAATTCTCTTCCCTTACTCTATGGTAAATCTCTAAGTCAAAAATCATGCTATTGAAATTGGTGAAAGACTAAAATATTTTTATGAATGCAGAGTTTGTGTTGAGATGCATGTTATGCATTTCACTATTTTAACATGTTTTATACTAAAATAAAATGCCATAGGGACTCGCTGGTCATTTGTTCCTTTGTTTGATATTAAGGAGAAAAGTTATAGATCATGCACATTGAAATCAATGATGTATGCAGTGTATTAAGAACTTTTCCTCACATAGATCTGTATGTGTTTGTTTGCTTGTGTGTATAAAGTCTTGCACTTGTGTGTGTGTTGGTGATTTGCAACTGGAGGATCATTACGTAAAGACAACAAAGCCTCTTATCTGTTTTAAAGTGCGTGGATACAGTCCATCTGTTAGTCTATTGCTCTTCACTGGACATCTAGTGACTTTGTGCTAGGATCAGTTCCCTGTTCTCTTGCCCAAACCGAACTAACAAAATGGGCCTCACTTTCAGCCACGGGCTGACAATGTGTGGACTGACTGGTTCAGTTCAGTTCAAGTTATAAACTACAGTATGCTGTATCTCTCATCAAAAATACATAAATGAGCAAGAAAATGGGGAAATTATTGTGTGAAAGAGGGTAGCAGAAGTATGAGATAAGAGAAGTAGGAGTTGGAGGGGGCGAGGAGAGGGAAAATACTAATATAAAGTTTAATTTGAGCATGTATGTTGCGTAAAACCTCACAGGGCGCCTATAGTCTTGGGAACTGTATTGGACTTTGGCTTTAACCTCCTCTATAGACCATTTTGCAAGATGTAAACAACACTGGTCCAGAAGCACTTCCTGTTTCAGTTTTTTAACACTACATAAAAGCTGGGATAAAATACAACCAACAGAACATATAAAACTGAATCAGAAAGTTAAACAAACATCTTTAAGATGTTTTCTTTACATGTGAAATAAAGAAAACAGTTACAAACTGAAACGGGAAGTGTTTCTGGACCAGTGTTGTTTACATCTTGCAAAATGGTCTATTGTTTAGTATAGGGAAAAAAATGAACAGCCAACAAACACGTTTCAGCATGCAGGCATTGTTAAGAAAGGTTAAAGTCTCTGTGGCTTTACATGTCATACAGCTTATGAGACACTTAGTGGCCAGGACTGTGTAACAAAGCTAGCCCAATGAACCGTCTTCAACAGTTCACACAGTTTTTTTAAACGGCTTACACACATTTTCAAAACGTTGCCTCTTTTTTTTTTCAAAACTTTATACACAAATCCAAGAATTGCACACACAAAATGCAAAAGGCCTCACATCTCTTGCAAAATGAAGCACTGCATTCAAAATATCACAAACACATCTCAAAAGTAAACATTTGTCTTACGTTGCAAATACCTTTCCCATAATATTATATTTTTTAGATATATCATATACACACAGTTATTCAAAACCTAAAGCTCTTCTTTCATGAGCTCCTATCTACAAGATTGGAAGTAATAAGATTAAATTGAAAGTAAAAAGACATTAAAACCAAACTAGTAGTTTTGACTACAAACTAGTAGTCTAAAAAAGTAGTTTTGTTATCTACATAAAATGGAGTTGTTTTCTTCCTGTCTTTTTTTATTTTTATTTTTTTTTACAAATCACAACTTCATATATGAAAGTATACTTTTGGTGTGGTTTGCAGAATTTGATTATTACTGATTGTTTTGAAGGAAAAGGCTGTGTTATAATGACACAGCTTCAGAACCGATTTGCCCTGAGGTAAAGTAAAGTGAAGAATTACATAACAACATTACGGGCTACTGGAATAAAATCCAGATTACTAATGAACCATAATCTGCATCGCCATCTGTGATGTCATGGTTGCATAACCTAAGCTATATGAAAGAAACATACATGATACATTTGTCTTTATGTGTCAACTGACATGGATAAGAGCAAGCATAGCCTATATGTTTATTTGTAGTTCAACTGACTACAAAGCCTTTATTCATACAGAGAATCTTATAACTGCTGGTCATATGGGGTTTCACATGGGCTATTATTATAGATTACCTCTTAACACATTAGAGGTTATGAGATACTGACAAAAAGTCATACTGTTTGTAATGTTCATACAACAATTATTGCATTTTTCTTTAACCTACAGAATAATACAATTGCAATCAATTATGCTATTTTACGTACTTAATAACCATCAGGGAACCCCATCATTACATTTATCGTGATTATAGTTTTAAAAGTATAGTTGTAACATACCGGAATGTATTTTTTAACGTTTATGAAACAGTTTAAGAAACAACATTTTAATTTTCATCTTACAATATTAATCAATGTCACAGCGAGCGGAATGATTTTTTTTCATAGCACACAGCTTTGCCTGGTTAGAAATGTGTGATTCATTTCTGAAATAATCCTCAGTAACATTTTTTGAATGCCTTGTTGGTTAGCGCCATCTACTGGCAAACACATATCTACGGCTATATGCAGGAGTAATTGTAAATATGCTAGCAGTTCATCATAATTAAGATAGTGGGGAATAGCGGCCTAAATCATACGATTTATGGACATTATACACTTTTACTTTTATTTTGAGCTAATTTTGTTAACATTTAAAATAATTTAATTTCTAGTCAATGCTTGATTAAAAGTAGGCTATTCTGTTATATTGGGTTGGGTTGGAATTAATGGTTAGAAAACAAGTGAGCAAAAAAAAAAAGAAAAAAGAAAAAAAAAAGAGCAAATATCAGACAGGACATTGACTATTTTTCAGATTGCTCTCATATTGGGCTGGCCTAATCGTATAGGCAGTTGAAACATTATAGAATAATAAAAAAAAAAACCATGTCTGGGGACCTTTAAGGTTAAGAAGCTGTCCAGGGTCCTGAAGTCACTTGCTCTGTGCCTGGTATTGGACAGGTGTATGGTTAGGGTTAGCAGCCCATCTATTTTCAACAATGTAAAACACAAATGGGGACACTGATCCCGTTTATAAGGGATTTTATTTTATTTTATTTTATTGCATTCATTTTATTCTAATCCCCATTCGAAATCCCTAATTACAGATTCGACATTCACAAAAATGGTTCGTCCCACTCACAAAATCTTGTCATCCCGAGGTTATTCAAACACCCACAGACAACCCTGCCAGCACAATGTCTGTCTGATGCTAGTCTTGGGTGGAGCAGACATCGCTCGATGGCGTTGAGTGGGGCGGAATCCGTGGTGCTGTTCGCGTCTCGAGACTCGTTTCTCCCGGAAGTGGGTGGTTAAATCGCCACTCGGTCACTGCTGGCTAACGAGCGATCGCTGGGATGAAGGAGAGTCGGGGATATTCTTGGGGCTGACAAATATCCGACGACACAATAGTGAAATTAAAATTTTAACCAATTAGTTTGCGGTATATCCGCAGAAATCCACTAAACGCTCACACAAAAAAAAAAAGCTCAGACACCCCGCCGCCAAGATGATGGAAGAAATTGACAGATTTCAAGTGCCGACTGAGGCGGAGATGCAGCCTTTTGTAAGTTAAACCATCCGATTAAAGCACAAATGTTGTCAGTATGCGGTTTTAATAACATTTTGATGAGCGAATTGTAGCTTAATATGAACTAACGACCCGTGGAATATTTCATTAGTCTCATGTTGTGTCATCATAGACCGTTATTTCTTCAAAAATGGTAAATATCTTATATTACGAGAGATCGATGATGGTTTCTTCTGTGTCTGATGTGAATTTTTGCTTGCAAATGTATGGATGCTATATGATGATGCTGCGCACTGAGACTGTTTGTGTCTCCCTGCATCGAAAACAACACCAGCTTCATTTTATTTCATAACTTCAGCTCGAGTTGTCCTTCTATCTCTTCCTACTTCCATCGTAACGCTGTCTGTAACATTTATTTGAAAAAATGTTAAATACTGCGTGATCTTTCTTTAATCTCATAGAGGCCTTCACATCCTTTTGCTTCATCATGCAGAATACGTGCTATGGTACCTGAATAATGTCATACCCCTCCCACCCATCCCAAATTCATCAATAATTCTCAGGAAAATAACCAGCTCTGCTCGAAGAGACATCTGGGTGGCCCATATTTAACCAATGGCCCATACAGCAGATGCTCGTGTTGCTTTGGTTAGTTCTAGATCAATGGTTCTCATTTGGTTTTGCTTCAGAACCCAGATTTTACAGCGGTCATTAAGTGGAGACCCAACACAAAACTCAAACTATTTATATAATGTTACAGATGTAAATAACAGTGGAAATTATTCACATGAACTGCATAGATCTAATAATATGCAAAAGTATTAATGTGACCGAATTAATTGAAGAATTGACAAAATGTTTTTTTCAAAATTTCTGCTCCCTATAGGCTACTCAACACACAAAATATATTGTGATTGGCACAAACCATGTTTATTCTCGGTGCAATAAACCAATATTTAAGGTAGTCTTGGTGTGCAACCCTTCTGCGACCCATTTTTTGGTCATGACCCAGTGGTCTGGTGTATATTATATATTATTATGTGCATACAATATGTAAAGTTTTTGTGATCAACATTCAGTCTTGTACTGTGCCTATGTTTTTCCAGTTTTCGGCTTTTGTAATATTAAAATCGGTCATAATTTTTTATCCGTTCCTTATTTGAATTTGACAAAATCTAAGTTTTGCTTCTGCAAATGTTGTGTTTCCTTTCACATCAATCCCAGGGTGTGTTTTACTGTTTTAGAATGAGCTGACATAAATCATACAGCAGACATACAGTGATGCTTTACTCGTTCACATTGATGGAAATGGACAGAGCAAAGCTCAGAAGAACAGACATCTCATCAAATTGACTTAATCGATAAAACTAGACAGTCCTGACACTTCTGTCTTGTTCACCAGGATCCAGCATCATCGACCACATCAGAGGCAGACTCTGATACCAGGGAGAATGAACCTGCAACCCTGAACTATAAACCCTCTCCTCTCCATATGAAGATAGGTTTGTCCATACTGCCAAATGCCAATGCATTTTTTTTTTGTGCAATTATGTATTATAATATGACATGATTTTTCTCTGTATAGACAAACAGAGAGAGATGGTTAGGAAAGGTTCGCTGAAAAATGGTAATGCAGGAAGCCCTGTCAATCAACAACCCAAGAAAAATAATGTGATGGCCAGAACAAGGTACAAACTAGAGAAAATAATCAGCGTTTTCCAGTTAATCCAAAAACAGACTGCTAACTCTGTATTTCTTTCTCAAACCAGGTTAGTGGTTCCCAATAAAGGCTACTCTTCTTTAGACCAGAGCCCAGATGAGAAACCTTTAGTTGCTCTAGACACAGACAGGTAAGCTCTTCACACATCCTCCACTTCTTTATTTAATTACGTCCCCATTTGCTACGGGCTTCAAACTCACTGTTTTCACTTGCCTTTGCAGCGATGACGACTTTGACATGTCTAGATATTCCTCATCAGGATACTCATCAGCCGAGGTGAGGTCTCTATGGGAACAGGTACCTATGAACTCTGGTTAATGTATTAAGCCCCATACCACAAGCATCATGACCGTGGATTTCTTTGTCAAGTCGCTCACAATCTTTTATGCACTAAATTCCCTTTCATCTCTCCTTGTTTTCCTTTAAAGGTCACCATTGTCAGATTCATGTTGTTATACATGTCATTGATTCATTAAACCAATAAATGTACCAATCAAGCTATTGAACCAACCCTGTTGTCCTATAAATCTATTACATAGCTGCTTTGAGGAAAATGAAATGAATTACTATGATTTAATTAGTGACGGTTATGCAGCACGGCCTGACATGCTGTTCGTTGCTTCCTGCAGCAGATAAACCAGGATCTGAACATCCAACTACTGAAAGATGGATACAGGCTGGATGAGATCCCTGATGATGAAGACCTGGACCTCATACCGCCCAAATCCGTCAACTCCACCTGCATGTGCTGCCAAGCCACCTCCTCCACTGCTTGTCAAATCCAGTAAACCCATCACCTTTTCTCCTCCTCGTGCTCCCTCTCTCTCGTTTCCACCCCTTATTCCCATTCATAACCTCAGATAAGACATCTAATCAATATTACAGTGGGAAATGTACAGTACAGTAAACGTTACGATAAACATAGTGTACAGGAAAATGTGAACACACACACACATACACACACAAAAACGCATTACATGTGCTAACACACACACATACACACATTTACTGTAACATATGATTATTAACATGACTATTATTGGTTGCTTCCTCCTATGGCAGGATATGCACTGTTTTGCTAATACGCTAGGAGAGTCTGCTCACTTTCACCTCCTAGTCTGCATTGCGTTATACTGTAAAAGTGAAAGTAGAACAAATAAAGCTTTAAAACGGCTTTAATTGTGGTTTAAAAACAGCTACTTGATGTTACAGAGAGTTTGAAATAGCTTATTCACAGAATTATCTGCTTTCATGTCGCTCTCATTGCATTAACGTTGTCCTTAGGGTAAGATTTGATTTCCGTACGGATCTGGTTGGATGTTTATTGTTCGTGGCTGCTATTTGAGGCTATACTTGGGTTTGTTTTTTGTTGAACATTTTTGCATGTTGGTGCATTTGTACTGCAGCGCTAACAGTAGCCTTGTCTGGCATGCACCAGGCCATCACACTTTGTTTTGTTTACTCTTGGTGTCACATACATGTATTTAATTGAATCATGTTTGAAACTACACTGGATTTGAGATGTGAATGTGTCATAAAAAGAAAGGCAATATTCTTCTTTGAGAATTTGATCTGATATGTCAAGGCCTGGACTGTTGTTATTTTCACAGTACCTCTAAAAAAGATTACATGAAGCCCTTTTGTGTCTCTCGATGCAGTTTTTTTTAAAGGGGTCATGAACTGGCTTTTTAAATGTTAAATATTGTTGTCTGAGGTCAACTTATGATGTTTGCTTGGTTTTTGCATTCACAAACATCAAAATGAATAAGTATTAGTCTATTTTCTACCCTAGTTTTGAGCCTAGCTGAAAAACGCTAGGTTTTTATGGGCGACTGAAGACTTGGAAGTAAACACCCACTGCTGTGAATGGATAACAGTTTTACATATTATAATGAGTTACAACTCACCCGTCGTCGGTGCACTTGGGGGAAATTTCTTTGAAAACGTCCAATGTTGTAAAATGGCAACCGGAATGATTTGCCCATACATGTTCGACCCAGAGTCCGTGTGTTGCACAATTCCTGTCAGATCCAATATAGACGGCACAGCACCATTCTTTACTCTTAATCGGTCTGCAAATCCAGTCTTGTTTACAAAACAATCCTCAGTGAAATGAAGCGAACAAACGGACAATGTTTTACTTCATCAGCTGGAACGTCATTAAAAATAAAGTTTATCCATGCAGTCCTATTGGAATCCAGAGGAAGCATATGCAGCGACTGTCTTCTCCCACAACCAGGCACTGCACAATATTCTGTATTGCTCGGTAGCTCGATCCGGTTTGTCACCACGAGGTAGGAATCTATGTTATTTGGCTATGCGTGAATGCTCGATTCGGTGGGCGGGGCTAAACCGGCCGCGTTAAAGTAGGCGTCGATCATCGTTTGCTGGGGCTGGTGTCAATAAAAGCTTTTATTGGACTAACAAGGACGTTTTCAGTTCTGAATCCTGATATTCTTATAATATGATGACCTCTTAGATGTAAAAAGCTCAAGGAAAATTTGATTTCTCAGTTCATCACCCCTTTAAAGGTCAGAAATCACTGGGTATGATTTAATCTGAGATTTTCTGTTCTGTTTAGACAGAATGTCCAAACATGTTAGATAGTTAAAGCACCTGTAAGCTTTCTTACGGGAAGTATTGTTTTGTTCAGGTAGATGCTCAGATATAACATATTTCATACGATCACTGCACTTCATGGAAATGGTTACTTTTTCAGACATTGTGGGCTGTTTAAAAGTACTCTTTTCTGCTGGTCTTTGGAAATAAACTATGAATGTTACTGTTGCTAAAATGATAAACTTCCCTGGTCTATCTTAACATCCATTATTATTATTATTAAAAATGATTCAAGCTGTCAATGATTAACCTGCACTGTTAATCTACACATTCGATATTTTACAGATTTTACCTTTCAATTCAGCTTTGACGCATTTTGCGTTGTCTTTACACTCTACATATTGTATCGATCAAGTTGTATCTCAAAATGCAAATTGCTTTCATTTGAACTGCTCATATTCACTTTTTTGTGAATTTTAAAACAGTGTAATGACCTGATGTATTCAATTCAAGCATAATCAAAGGTGAGCATTTGTTGGACAAAAGCTGTGTTTTTATGTTATAATTAAATATGTTAATTATGTGAGAAAGTCCATTTATGTACTAACAATGTTGTTATTGGTTTCAGTGATATCAATAAAAGCAGACCTGAATTAGACTTCTCTTTGTTTTAATTAGTTACCCTCTTTGCGCATAATTTACAGGTAACGAACGTTGAATGTTGCAAAAATGATATGATGATGTAAAAATACAGAATATTTATATACAAATGATAGTGATGTAAAAATACAGAATATATATGCACAATGAAGTCTGTAATATGCAGATAAACACATCACAACATTAGGATTCACACTACGGAACTGAGAAGACTTTTGTAAACAACAGCAAAGTATTTCTCTATAATTTGCTAATTAAATTCTGCAATCTAAGATAAGAGTACTAAACCTCAAAACAGAAGGCACAGGTTGAGTATTTTTACAATGATTGTGTTTCAAATGACCTGCTCACAACCTATTAAACATATGGAACATCTGGAAAATAAATTAGCACAGACATTCTGTGATGATAAAAAAGCGTAATATTTGTTGATCAGTTATCATAACATAAAATATAACAATCGATACAAGATGAACAGATGCATTGACAATTATTCACATTCAAAATTCTGTTTGTGCTTGTCTTTTAAATGTCTGATCATCACAACAGATTCAAACTAAATCTACATTCAAATAACATTATTAATTATTTCAAGTATTTCAACAGCTGAATATGAATCTGAAACCCCCATAAATAAAACTAAGAAAAGAATATGTTACACAGGTTCATTGACTGAAAGTAAATACTTTAGGCTAATAATAAAACTAAAGGTAGTGAGAAAAAAATTACAATCTCAGTTGTGGATGGTTCAGCTGTGCAATATTTGGAGATTAAAGGCACAGATCTTGCCTCGTGTTATAACATAACACGACTGTAGATGGCGATGGTAAACTATTAATGAGTAAAACTGTTGGCAGGCCAACATAACAGCTTATGAAAGCTGATCAATGTAAAAACAATGTAAAGCTTTAAAAAAAATAAAAAATAAAAGTGTCCTGAATAAAGGGTATTTTTAATGCTCTAGCTTAAATGTTACATTATTTTGCATAACTGATTAGAATATGCAAATAATTACTTATAATTGCTTAAAACAAAAGTGTGATTGTGTTGACAACATGACAATTTATCATGTTAAGTTATTTTCATAGGTACCCAGACGTTTTAACATAATTCAAAACCTGTCTTCAACACTAAAGTCAACACTAAAGTCAAACAAAAAGCATTCACAGCGATTATTTTAAATTAAAACATATTCACTTCCTATACTGGACCACTTTAAATGTTGACACTTCACCCTGATAATTGAAATGTGTCTGTTTCACATAATATATTTTTACACAGACACTGTTCTTTTCCCTTTGTCACAGTGGGTATGTAATAAATCACCTGGCTCCTCTCTGTTGACATCAATCCCATCTTTGTGATATAATGTTAATACCTGTCATTTATACAGATTAAATTATACTGTAAATATCCTTACTTATTTTAAAAATAACCCTTGGGACTTTATTACATTATTTCTGCCAAAAATGCATAGTTTCTCTCCATTCCATTGAGAAGTCCCATTTTCAGTCTTTGTCTTGGAGTACTCCTGCAAGCTTATTTTGTAAGACTCGATTATGATGTTTTGTATGACTCCACCTGATGATATCTTTAATCATCAGTTAATAGATAGCCTATCATTAGTATATAACAGCTGGATTTCATATCAGATAGATAGTTCATAGATGTCATTAATCATAAATAAAGACTCTAAGACCTGAACTGGGTGTCAGAGATTCAGGTAAGAGAGACATCCAAAATGTGGGGGTCACGTAGTTGCTCAAACACCAGCAGACATGTGATCATTGGAGCCAGTGGACGATGTGGATGTTGAAGAGTGTCGTCTTCGTCCGGCGGGACCCTGGAGCATATTGGGGTGAAAGCCGGCGTGTCTGCGGGCGTGCTTGGTGAGGTGATCGCTTCGCATGAAGCATTTGTCGCAGAGCGGGCACATGAAGCGCTTCTCCCCTGTGTGGGTACGAAAGTGTCGTGTCAGTTCATCTGACCGGGAGAATTTCTTTGTGCAGCCTGACCAGGTACACTGAAAGGGCCTCTCACCTAAGGACACACACACACAGGAGAAATGTAAGGGCCTACTGATAATGCAACTTAATATAGTAAGGCTATAACAAAACCTAATCGACACGGATTCATCAGTGACTTGGTAACGATTTATACATCCGTTACTTTCGTTGATGAGCTTTAAGAATTCGCTGATTTTTTTATTTAGTTATGGACGTTTTGCGCTGGATGTAAACGCACTTATTGGGACTGGGAGGGGCTGCACTTGGCTACATTGTGGCACCACGTGCCAGTTGTTTACAACTGTGAAATCAGGAGGTGTGTACATGACGTCATCGTTGCTTTGAGTTATAGGATAAGCCCATAGATGCCTCATTTGCTGTCTGGACATTTGAGAGCAAGTTGACTGGGCATCTGCAACCGTAGTTAGAATATATCTGCTATTGACTTCAGCAGATGATTTTGCTAAACTAACACAATACAACAAGACGAAGACGTCAGCTAAGACGACATTAAAAAGGTTACCATAGTAAAAGTAAATCCATTAAAAGTACAATAGTAAAAATATAAGTAAAAATATTGAGTTAGTTTAAACAAAACCAACACATCCTCACCTGTGAAAGATTGTCCGATTTCTTCAGGAATTTAAACATCTGCGGCTTCACAACCAGAAGCTGCGCAATGTTGTGGCATCATTGATTCTTACTGTGAGTGACGACATGCTGACCGTTCCAAGATGGCGGGTGCGCCGACGTGTCTGGAGCGGTCGAACTTGTAACCTATACATTCCTATGGACCTTATGCGCCAGAGAAACAATCGTGCAGCCATCTTTAGAACTGTGTTTGAACTTCCGTTATTGCGGTAGTCCTGTTCTATGACATCGCTATGTCGAAGAGTAATTCGTTTGTGAAGTGCATTTACTTAGCCTATTGAAGAGTTAACGAAAATGATCGTGAGCATTTGTAATATTTGGAGCGGATGTCGTAACAAATGTCAGGAGACCGGGAAGATTTTAAAACTAGCGGTTCATTAATTTATCCGTACGATCTTACTTGCATGTTAAGGAAATAAAAACAGGAAGACAAGGCAACGAGTGCACCGCTGAAAAGGGGCGGGGCAACACAAGGTCTATTTGGGGTTAGTGAGTGTCGCATTGATGTATGTGTGGACCATCAAGGATCGACCAATAACCACGACTAGCCTACTAGAATATAATTCAATAGAACCGAACATATTCACCATAACAAAATCATTAGATTGCAAATTAGCAAGTCTGAAATGATAAAATGTTCGGCTACCTCTAGCAATTTCCCGTCACACGATTGCGCAATTTTAAGATCACTGTGACCTGCGTAACAATGAGGACTAAGCAACATGTTTGCTCTCATTTTGGTTAGAAACATTGTGTTCCACCCTGGTGTACACCCTGAGCGCTCCCCCTGCGGTTACACCCACTGTTACTGGCAGTTCCTGAAACCGAACAGTTCCTGAGAACACGCGAGTGTGGGGCGTATATCGGCGTTCCAGCAAAACGAACAGTCGGTATTGAATTACTGGCATTAGTCAAGTAATTGAGTACATATAAGCACAAAATTCATTCAACCGTGCTCATTTCATACCGGTGTGTACTCTGAAGTGCGCCTTGAGATGGGACGATTTGCCGTATATTTTACCACAGCCAGCATAGGGACAACAGTGTCTCTTCTCAGCTGATACATGCAGTCTGTCACAGTTCCATGTCCTTTTCACCCTGCATTTCTCCCGGTTTTCCTTTACGCCGGTTTGATTCTCCGCATCACAGTCCACCATACGCTTGGTGCTGATTCCGCTCGGGTTGCACTGATTTAGGTCCAGCAGAATCATTGCGACCATTAGCAGAGTCCGACTCTCTTGACTTTCCCCGGGTCCCTCCTCGCCGGCTAGTTTGTCTGTGCGGTCAGAGCTCGATCCGTTTGAGATCGGATCCAAGGACCTTGCAGCAATTTCAACGTCCGTCATTGTAGTTACACAAAGTGTGCTGTAACTGTAGAAGTCACCAGTGCCTCAAATACTTCAAAACAAAACTCAGGGCGCAGTGTGGATGCTCATCACATGGACATCGGGGTCCAGACGACTCCGGTAAACGTGGTTTCACGCCTACACGTGTTTTTCCCAATGTGACTGGGATGAAATGTTCCCGGCGAAGGATAAAGGAAAATAGCGTGTGTCGCTTCTTGCGTCTACACGCTCACGAAGCAGTTGTCTATCTCAATATTATTTCAAGTATATAGAAAGCGTGGAAACTTTGCGTAGGCTAGGCTATTCTCTTCTTCCCTCACAAGTGCGTCAACTCTGTATCGCTGTTTACTGTTCTGTTCCTATATCTGAAAGAAACTACTTCGCGGAATCCCAAGGTGTCATCATACAGCTCGCAGCTGATTGGGCAAAGGCCACGAGCGACGCTCTGAATGCACTACCAGGAATCACCTAGGCAGCCTGAGACTGAAGAGTCGTGGATCCAATGGTGTTCAGAGTTTGAGACGGAGGGCGTGCTAACATGACAAGAACAGTATAGCATGCATGTCGTGCCTCCAGAGTTGACACACTTTACAGTTGAGAACACCGTTTCTAAAAAAAAGTTGTTGTACACGTTTGCATTAATCAGATTTAGCATTGGTCACAGACATTTAGCTAGTTACAGTTAAACACAATGTGGGTCAGTCTCACGATGTATCGCGTTATTTAGGCACGATGCAGCGCAAAAATACATAACATTGTACATTGACATAAAATCAGTAAATAAACCATGTAATAAAGGTAGATAGAGATATTAGTGTATGGAAATTGCACCAAATAAGTGCTTTTTCAATTTTACATTTATTTACATATACTTATATATATATATATATATATATATATATATATATATATATATATATATATATGTAACCAGGTCAAAAGTTATCAAACCAATTACTGTACTGGTTAACTAATGCTCTAGGATAAGGGAAGTTACACCACAGACTGTTCCAGGGTTTTCTCATTAATTGATAGAATAGTACGCTAGCCCTTTAAGAAACGCGATGTGTGACATTCTGGAAGAATCGCGAGATTCTGCTGTGTACAGCGCGTGGTCACAACGTGATTTGAAGTGCGGCTCATGCGGTGGAGTGCTGAGGCCATTAGACGCCGATGTTACTGTTAAAATAACAAAAAAAGCACATATAGTAACTTGGAAGTCTCTCTTAGTGTGTTGTGAGGATTGTGTGTTGTGCTGAGGGAACTTTGAAATTCTGTCGACTCGAGATGCATACCTATGTGGAGAAATCCGATCGACAATAAATCTCGAAGCGTGAGTGATTAATCATAACTAATGTCAGTTTATTATTGAGAATATTTTGTTGTGTATGATGTAATCTGAACATTAAGTGATTGGTGATCATTTTGGTTGATTAAAGAGGGGAGAGGAGTATTCTTAAGGCCTCCTGAGTGTTTCCAGGCCGAGTGTGAAGCAACAGAGTGAGTGTTGTTAATTAATTAATCCTAAAAAAGTGTTTGCTGCTTATACGTGTGTTTATGGCAATCTGTTGATTGTTAAATAAGTGTTATACTGTGTTTATTGCTGTTTCAGAAGGAGAATTGAGTTCAGCATTCAATGTGACAGTGTGTACATGCTATAAAGTGTGTTGATGAACAGTAAGTTTAATTTGATTATTATAATAAGAGTCATTTAATTATTTCTTTGTGGAATATTAGAATGTTAATTCAGAGTGATTTATATTTAGTGGATGTTAGCCATTGTAATGATTAGAATGTATTAATGTTACTGGGAAATGTAACTTCATTTTTACATTTTTCATGCATCTTTTATGTAAGATAAGCAGCTTTATTTGGTATTCTGTGTTGACAAATCTTGTAACAATCTGTGTATGTGTTTTTCAGAATACGAGTCCACTATCGTTGTCTATGTTAATTAGATTCCAGTAGTTTATTTGTTAATGTGGTGACTGAGAACAGAAAGACAAGAGAGACTAGAGTTGATAACAAAATATCTTTATTGATTCCAACCAATGTAACAAGCTTTCCTGTCTAGTATCACATATTTGCATAGTTAACGCTGCGCTGTTTCAAGTGCAGTCTGGAATAAACGATCCCACAGATAATTTAAATCCCTGTGTCTAGTGTTGTCACTAATATTCACACCGGGCCACATATATATATATATATATATACACATATATATATATATATATATATATATATATATATATATATATATATATATATAGCTAAAACATGTGATGCAACAATTGTGCCCATCAGAGAGGAAAAGGTAACGACCGCATCCAGAAAAGCACCGGTGGAATAACATCTTTTTTTTTTTTTTTTTTTTTTTTTAAAGACGCAAACGCACCCGTGTTGCTCTTTCAGAAATGGGACCTGTCACAGGAATGACCGCGGCAACACTGAATTCAGAGAAGCACTCACTTTTTCGCCCTCAACTAGTTGCTTGCGACCAGCTTGCGACCACCGCTGCACTGCACTGTAGAAATCATCAGCACTGGGAGAGTCTTTCCAAAAGAACACAGACACACTCGCTCGTCGAAATCAACAGCACTCTAGAGACATCAATACAATTGGCTCCAAAGCGAAAGGCAACTAGTGCTTCCATCCACTTCCGAATTTATACCTGCGCGCGGGGGCGGACTGTGTGATGCAAATTGTTCAATAGTACTCGAAGAACATAGGCTCTCTGACGCAATCCCCATTCAGTCGACCATCGACTACATCCGACATTATCGACTGAAAGGGAACTAAAAATACATCTCTCCACTGTAAAGGACATACTAAATTAAAGCATATTTGTTTAGGTAGGTCTTTCAGAACATCTCAGATACTGATCTGTAACATTTTCTACTCATGGAGAGATCATACTTTATTAAAGCATGTTATTGTTGTAAAATGTTCTTTAAAAGTGCATATTCTTTGCTTAGGATACTTAGAAATTGACTTACATGTGCATTACTGTACAGGACTAAATGCATGGTGGACTCTCTAGAAGTAATTTAAGAAATCATTTTGAAAATAGATTAAAATACATTTTCCTGTTTTGAAGTTAAAAAACACTGAACAACATAATTTTATTGTATTAAGTTTTTTTTTTACAAAATCTACTGCTTTGTCTCTGACTAACAGCTTCACACCAAATTTTTTCTTTCAATGTGCTGCTTTTGAAGGCATAAAGTGCATTACAATGTGTTAAAATGTCCTAAATATTTAAAATAGAGCCAATGTAAACACTACCTCATAAGAGTGTCAACTGTCTTCATTCAGAAAAACGGTTGATAGGGCCTTGTTCTGCAATAGCTTGGGGCTCTAAGAGTTTTAGAAGGTTGCTGATTAATCCAGAGCCAGCAAGGATCAAAGCAAGGATCAAAGCCTTCCACAGCAAGTAAGAACTAAATCATTAAAGCAGGGAGAAGAAAGCCAAGACTTCACTAAGTTCATGGAGCAAGGAATCACAACCTCCTCTCAACATATCTCCAGGGGTCAAGAGATAATGAGTGAAACTTCCTCAAGTAATTGCAGCCCTGGAGGACAACAACAGCATCTCTGTAGTGCCAAACTTGATTCCTTCAAATTTTAATTCTGCAGAACTTCTCAGTCAGACAATAACATTATAGCTTATAAATTATTGACCAAAATTTGTTGATGTATTGTTGAGTCAGCCAAGTTGTTAGAAGGGAGTAAAGAACATTAACCTTCACATCCATAATAGGGGATTATCACGCTGATACGTAGGACTTCCGGATTCAGTGATCTTTGTGCACTGCCACTTCCGTTGAATTCCGTTGATCTCGCTGGCAAACTGATGACGGACTACACTAAGTTTATTTATAAGGCATCCCTGGTAAATTAATCTGATTCACTAAAGTGCCAGCTGCAAACAAACGTGCTACCTTGTTTATTATTTAAAAGTTTTAATCCAGTTCTTCCTTATACTCAATTCAGTCGGGAATCCATGAAAACTTTGTTAGATTTACAAAGTGGAACAGAGCAGTGATATAGCCTTCGTCTCAGCCATTGTTGAACTGCATCGGAAGTGGACATGCACAAAGTTGACAAATCCCGCCCATGAAACCCGGAAGCGTGATAATCCCCTATTGAATAAATCTTTCAGACATATTATATACCTTAAACAGAGAATAACAACTATAAAATTCAAACATGTCACAAAATAATCCAAAATAGGGAAAGTCTTGTAAATGTAAAAAATTCCTACAACATTATTATAAAAACCGAGCAATTTAACAAAAGAAAATTAACAATGAAAGACTGTGGTCTGACTGAATAACCCCAACTGAGAACATCTAAGAAGAGAAATTATATCCTGCTGTAAGTACAAGACAGAGCACTTTGAGTAAATTACTGTGTGGGAAGTCGTCTGGAACATGGTGATGAGTTGAAACGCCACTACTCAAACCTAGGAAATCTTATCAATATTAACAACCTCTATGACAATCACACTGCATTAAACAAATTATATAAGAGTTTGACTGCTGTAAAACTCATCTTACCTAAGAGAGAGGCCGCTCACTGCAGAGCCAATGGGCGGAGCTTGACGTACAGCTCCCCCTCTCTTGACATAATGGGTGGGGCCTTGAAAGTCCAGCCACAACTAATTCTGGGTACATACTACAAGATATTCGGGGGAATTTTGGACCAATTTCTCCCCTTCTGATAATCCGAATTAAACTCCTGATTATCTCTTAGCTCAAACAGTAGAGAGTTGGCTCTTGCAATGCTAAGGTCATGGGTTCTGATAAGAATGTAAATAAGAATAAACTGATAAGAATGTAAATGTGTATCTTGAAATGCAATGTAAGAAATACAAAAGCATAAATATAAATCTTGATGGTTCTACAGACTATTTTTTCAAATTTTCCTGTGGTGAGAGCCTGAGGTGTGTTAAGAGTGGCTGAATCTGCTCAGAAGAATGTCAGAGCCGCCCCAAATCTCGAATCGTAAATATTCAACATGTAGACTATTTACGATCAGAAATCCTGTTGTGTGGGGAGAACCCTGGGGACTAACAAGCATACACACTGGAGATAATCTCGTGAAACAAAACAATACCCAATCAGAGAGCGAGTTGATGGAAGATGTTCACACCATCTCCAAGGCTTCATCTGAAACATTTTTGCTCATAGAAATAGCCTCTTGTCCGGGGGTTACATGCAAGCCTATAACCCAACAACGCAAGTAAACCGTTTTCAAGACTTTATTCATAAATCCGGTTATTTCCAGGTAGTGACGTCAATGTATAATAATAATACTCATAGTATTTCATTTGTTATGTCGGTTGTGATGTCAAATTAAGCATTAAAAATGAATGAATGAATGAATGAATGAATGAATGAAAATGAATGAAAGAGTATTGCATGTCAGCGTGAATCTTATGGTTCATATATTATCCTCTCATGTAGTTACAGATCAAGGATTTTGACTGTACCACTTTTTCTTCTGCTGCACAAGATCACTTTTATATTTTTTTGGGTCAAGAAAGAGTCTTAGTTTGCAAACAAATAAATCCTTCTTCCTTACCGCAAAACGCTCGCTGGATGAGCTTAAACTTAGTTCTAAAGTGAAGATCACGGTAACCCACTAGTAAAGACTCAAGTATTACCTAATCCTTCAGCAGGATTCAGCAAAAAAGTCATTGTGGGTTTTTGAGATTTTGGTTTTTTAGTAGGGTTTGGATAGTAATTCCTTCCAATGGATTTGGTAACATTTGGGTCATTACATAGGTTCCCACTATCTTCACCTTAGAATACTGATCCAAATGATTAGTAATTTTTTTTCTGAAGGATGTACTAGTAACACTCGAGTCATTGGTATCCAAAACCAAAAATCTCAAAAGTGTACAATGATTTCAGTCATTACTCGAAAGTTATAATTTGATTTCACTTTAGAATACTAAACCAAATTTAGTAATTCATTCTGAAGAACTTGGTAATAATTGATTAATTATGGGTTACCATGATCTGTATTTTACAATTAATTATATATTATGCATTATTAAGTTAATTATGAACCTTTATATAGTAGTTATCAGTAGTTATTGATTATGCTAACAGTGAACTACCACATTCAATTATTAATGTTCACTTATTAAATTAATAATTAACAAATTATTAATAATAAAATAATTAACACATTTAATTACTAATTCGTTAATCAGAGTTTCTAGTTAATAGTAGTTACTATGTTAATAGTGCGTTACTCATTTGTTCCTGTGTAGTTATTCATCAATGATGTAACAGTATTCTAAAGTGTCACCGAACTTACTTCTTGGTCATTAAAAAAGTCTGTTATATAAAGTATGTGTGTAGCTTGTATAGCATAGCCTGGTTCAACCAGACTCTAGTTCATTTCATTTCCACAGAGTCTGGAACCGCTCCATTGAGAAACGTTTTCTTCCTTGTAGGCGGGTTCACTATTAAAGTTCAAATCTATTGGATCTGCCCAAAGTCACTCACAATCTGCCATAGCCAATCGCTAACGGGGTGTCGTGAGTGACGTATGTCACGCGCCGAAATGGCTGGAAACAACAAGTCCGAATGATCAGAGGATTATGTTTACAATAGGATTTCAGTCAACGAGCGCCGCAGGTTTTGTTAATCTAGGAACAATTATTAATTCGAAATGTATATTTGACACGAAGGACAGTGATATATTCATTCAACGGTGGAAGCTGTGTCTAATCATTACAAATACGCCGCTGTGGTCGTTTTCTGATCTGCCGCAAATGCTGTAGCAGCTACAGTGAATGATCAGTCTTGTCTCTATCTGCAGATGTGTAATAAACAACAATTTTTCATATTACGTCTTGTTGTTTCTTAATTACCTTAATTATGGTCTTCAAAGTATGTGTTTGTACATTTTTATGTGGCATTTAGTTTTTTTAGTAAAACAAATCAACCATTGCCATCTAAAACTGAAAATCAAATATCGTCAAAGTATGGTTTTTCACATTTTTATTTATGACAATTATTTTTTAAAAATCACAACCAATTTGTATGATTTACAACATGTAAAACTGACACACCAACCTCCTGCACGAGTGCACAAAGGGGCTCAAAATGTTCTATTCATCACAAGAATCAGTAAATATACAGTTGGGAATATGAGCGACTGACATGACTCCTGAGCGGATCTTCAACAATAGTTTAGCAGCCAGGACTCGGGGCTTCCGAACACCGCGAACACCAGGCTAACCGTCCGTCCAAAATGTCACGGTCATCGTGCACGAGCTGCCCAGCACAAACTTCCAAACTTTCTGCCTCCTTTACTTGGTCCTCAGTTGTGCAACAAGAGGTGAGACGATAACAATCCGGCTTTAAATTCTGTATATTCGGCAGTTTTCCAACAACAGACCGAATAGCTTTTCTCACGTCTTTCTCCGCTGCCATTACTGAACTCAAACTGACCCTCTATTCGCTGATTGGTCCTACAAAAAATTGGTTTCTGGAAACCTAAGGATATGGAGCGATCCCAGACGCAGTACTGAAGTAAAATGAAATTGAGCGGAAGTGCGTAGGAGGGCGCAGCCAGGCTATGTATAGCATACAATCCAGGCAGACTACATCCTGCACTTGGTTTAGCACTTGCACTTCCTAAGAAACTAAAGAAAAAATGGTTACTCATTAAAGAGAAGTGCCCACCTTCTGATTTTGTGAAATAGGTAAACCGAAAGGTAAGACTTAATGGATCCCATGAGGGAAATTCAGACCTTACAGCAGCAGAGGTAGATAGCGGTTTCAAAAACTAAAAAGTATAGACCTTATGTAGCCCCGCCCCTTTTCAGCGTTGCGCTCGTTGTCTTTTGACTTCCGGTCTGTATTTTGACAGCGATCTTGCATAGGTATGATGAATGAACTGCTCGTAAAAAATTTCCTGGTTGACATTTGTTAAGACATCAGTTTTACAATGCTTATGATAAACATTACAATGCTCAGGATAACTTTTCTTAACTCTACAATAAGTAAATCCACTTCACCAGCTAATTGCTCCTCGACAGCGATGCCATAGAAATATACAGAGTGACCGCGAAACCGGAAGTTCAAAGACAATATTCTAAAGATGACGGCGCCCACCTTTCTCTGGTGCATAAGGTCTATACAAAACAAAAAACGATTAAAACAGTGCATTGTGGAAATTGTGTAGAATGCATTATACAGTAAAACATACATACATTATACAGCATAACATACATACATACATACATGCATAAAATGCATAGACTGCCACTAAATAGAAATCTGCGGAATCAGTCCCCGAATCTGATCACTGGAATTGCTTGGCAAATATTGAATGAAAGCATCCAATGTTTGTGAAACATAGTTAATTAACCAAAGTTAATTACACATTATGGGCACCAAAAGGGAGATGATATAAAGAGCAAGGGAGTGTTTTCCTCCATTTAATTAAAAATCGATGTTGTTTCAAAGCCACATTCTTTAATAAGTTCCTCTTGATTTAGCAATATGTCAATCTGAACTACTAGACTTGATGAATAAGGCCATCTGCTCACTGCTTGGTAACATTGTTTGTCCCACTCCCAGTCATATCTTGCTCTTGAACCACTATATATATATATACAGTATACATATATATATATATATATATATATATATAGTATATAGATACAGTGTATATATATATATATATATACTGTATATATAATAATCTGCAGCTGTTTCATAATGTTTAAGGGTCTTATTATTCAAGTAGTGAAGCCAGTTGAGCTCTGTTGCTTTTGGTGCACGTTCTTCTTCTGCTTGTTTATGTGAAGCCAACAAATTTTGCATGCATGTTATTTCTGCCATTACCGGTAATGAGTTTGTAAGAATTTCAAATACAAAAGCTCAGCGTTATTAGTCAGTTTGTGCTACTAACATGAAATACCAGACATATCCCACTTCTCATAAAAAAAAGTCTTTAAAAAATAATTATTCTGAACCATGTCAATTTTGTTCTATATGCACTTCTATATATTATACATCTATGCACTTAATTTCCTACTTCATACTGTTCTTCAAAGTACATATTTAATATACAGTTTATGTACAGTAAAGAGTTTATCATTAAGTTATAAATTATGCAATTTTTGTGAACTGATTTGTACACTGCACGAATATGCCAACCAACCTCATGGGCAATAGTAAGAGGAAATTAATTTATTCATTTCTTCTTAGCTTGTCTTTAACAGGATTAAGAGTTCTGTGACCAGCCGTTATATAATCTGTCAGAAGTCTGTAACTCACTCCGACACTTTTCCACAAACCTGTTTCAACTGCTGACTGAGTGGGGGCAAGAACATATGCCTGTCATCCACCATAACTCAACCGAAGCCCACAGGGAACACAGTTGCTGTCACGCTGTTAAGCCATGCTAAAAGCAGCCCTGTTTCTGAAGTTTACACTGCAATGGTATAACGACTCAATCAAGATAGCAAAGACAAGGAATTTCAGTAGGAATTTCACTTTTTGCTAATGAAGCTGAGCTCACAGAGTACGTGTATAAATATAAATGAGCTTCAAGAAAAATGGTATGCACTGCATGCAGCATTCCTCCACATATAGACACGCACACAGGCATGCAAACTGATTAAGGGGAATCTTACTGAGCTGTAGAGGAAGCCCTCCGCATTCATGCCAATGTAGAAACCTCCTTTGACTCCCTGAATGGCCACCACTCTTAAGCCGACAGGGATGAGGTTGAAAAGAGCTAGGAAAAAAATGAGGAGGACATGTTATGTAACAATATGTTTGGCACTACTAGAATCACACTAGAAACAGTGCTAAACTTTTATCTAATACGTTGTTAAAGGGATACTCCACTTTTTTTTGGAAATAGGCTCATTTTACAACTCCCCCAGAGTTAAACAGTTGGGTTTTACCGTTTCCGAATCCATTCAGCCACGATTTTCTGATATTTAGAAGAATATCAGTAACCAGGCAGTTTCTGGTCTCATTGACTTCCATAGTATATATTTTTTTTCCTACTATGGAAGTTAATGAGACCAGAAACTGTCTGGTTACTGATATTTTTCTAAATATCCAAAAATCGGCTGAATTGATTCAAAAACGGTAAAACTCAACTGTTTAACTCTGGGGGAGTTGTAAAATGAGCCTATTTCCAAAAAAAGTGGAGTATCCCTTTAACAGTTATATTGAATAATGCATTAGGTAGGACTGTTAAACTAATGAAGACGGAGAATGGGAGCGCTGCTGAATGGAAGTGTTTTTTTTTTTTTTTCTCAGCACCGCCAAAATCAAACAGAGCATCTGGGACTTAAGTGGCGGGGGAAAAATATTGCTCAGGGTCCACCATGGTGGCTAGCTCATATAGCTCAAATTGCTAACTATCCGGTGTGAAAGCCCCATATGATGCAGAGTTCCCCCAAAAGGGAACCATGTTCAACATTTTGATTTTTTACTCTTAGAAAAAAAAATTATCTAGATAGAAGAAAATGAAAGTTAACAAAAATATCCTTGATCGGGCTGAACAAATCAAGATATTACTATCCCACATTCGAGGCATTCAAGTTTGCAGACAAATATGAAATATGTCTCTCCTTGCATTTTCCCTTTGAGAGGTACTGTTGCTTCTTCAATAACCTTGTGAGAGAAGTACTTGATCATTTTCTTTGAATTATTTGAGTTTTTTGTCTGAAATCTCAAATAACATTAAACAAACAAATACAAACGGTCTGTGATTTCATATTTTTCAACCAGACCACTGTTGTAACATTTCATTTGGATGCTCAGCTAGTGTAATCACTGGAAGCATCTGGCACACTTAACCACACATATACCATTTTGTTAAAATTCATGGATAATCTTTTGACATTTGGCATAGTTGGTGATTATAAAAACTGGTAAATGTGCACATGACTTTAAAGTACAAATTGTACTTAAACAAAACTAATTGTACCTGCTCAAGTCATCTGTATTTGGTAGACATGAAAACAATTGTGCATTGCTATAGATTAAGGGGGCAACACACTCTTCCTCCTATAGTTTTCAAGTGAAGGAATGAGCCCAGTTTGCTGATGTTCAGTATTGTGGCTTGAAAAGGTGCCAGCATGCCCATGATTGAATCATGAGCTGATTCAATCTCACTTGATAAAAATCAGTGCCTTCTGCACTGTGGTGTTAATTTGCCTCAAAAGATGTGAATACTTTCAGTGGGTCTCTCAGTATCTATTTGTGCTAAAGCTTCTTTGAAAATCTACTTCAATGCAGTTAGACTACCCTTTTGAAAAGTAGCTGTACTACCTACTACTATTGAAAAGTAACTTCTTGAAAGCAGTCTTAAACTAGCACAAAAACAAAAACATCTCATAAAGGTTACATTATGGAAGCCCCCCAAAAAATTAGGAAATGGTCCTCACTGAAGAACATGAAATCCACAAGGAAGAGTCGGATCCAGATCCAACTCCTCCCACCCTACATATAACTAAACCTACACAGCTCCACCCCCTTATCCCTAAACCCACCCCTAAACCTACCCAACTCCACCCCTCAGATCTGGATCCAACTCTGCCCCCTGGATCTTGTGTGCTGAAATGAGGTGCTACTGAAAATTAGCCAGTGTTGGGAGTAACGCATTACAAAAGTAATACATTACAGTAACATATTACTTTTTGCTGTAACGCAGTAGTGTAAGGCATTACTAATCAATTTTCAGTAATATTTTACTCGTTACATGTTCAGTGAGGCTTGTATTACAGTTGTATTACAGTGTATTGTCTGCTTTTACTTCTTAAAGGCAACAGACTATGTGAAAGTTTTAAAGCAGTCTTTTAGTGCCAGTTCAGAGCGGTCGCGTCTGTAACATTGTTTTTTCCTCATAAATGCGAACACGAAAACTAAAATAAAATGAATATTTTAAGTTCTATGGCGACTGGAGAGCCAACCCTTCCTCGTCCGATTTGCGCAGTGTAATTAACAGAATTACAAAAAATATATTTTGCCTCCTATTTTTTTGTCACGCATGAATGTGTGTCTTTTCCTTAATATTAAAAATAAAATATAGACTGATATTTGTCTAATGTCTGCAGTCCTTTAAGGAAGTAGCCTATATACGTTTCTGTATTTTCTGAGAATTTTTATTTCAAGTTTTGACTGCAAATGTCATCATGTCCATAATGCTGGACTTCCCCAATTTTAAATAATTTATCCTCAACTAGTTTTGTGGTGTAGGTCTACGTATTTTATAACTTCAAATATTTTTAACTTCAAATAATACTAATAGCCTAATTTAAAGATAAGGCAGCATTGGATCTGGACGCAAGGAGAATAACGCTGGAGTTGGAAGAGGTGTGTCGCGATTCTGTAGGTTCGTGGATCTGAGTCGTGTGGCGAATCGCGATTTCGGTTTCATATTTCATATCGTTACAGCCCAAAAGCTAAGTTCTCTTACGAGAGGTTCTCTCGTATTGCGTAAGCTAGCTTACGCTACGGGAAAGATTCATCTTTGCTGAGAAGTTGAAGCCAAAAAATTATTCCATAATTTTGTAATCATTGTCAACGCAGTCTCTTCTGAGGCAGACCATGAGCGGGCTAGCTAGCGGCTCATTGGTTCGCTCAGAGAGAATGCACGAACCTATGGGAGAGCGGTGCTGAGTCCGCGGCCAATGAGCGGACGGCGCTCGCTTACAGCGTCACAGCCCGCCAAAAGGGGCGTGGCTACAGTGTATAAAGGTCGCTCTCCCAGCTCGTTCGTTGATTCTTTTTCATTCAGCGAGCTACACGCATCCGCTGTCCTGGGAAGAAGCCGCCGTCGTTGAGAAGGCACCGTCTAGCGAGCTCCGGAGTCTGAGGAAGCCGGCCGTCTGCCACCTTCAGCCGCCCAGCAAGCTAGCGCCATCCAACGCGTATCCTTTTACTATTCCATTCTAAAAGAGCACGAGCGTCTTTTTAAAGATGCCTCGTAATTCCTGCGGGCTCATGCCGCTCTCCGCTCGAGGATGGAGACCGCCACCCCATCTGCGCTCTCTGTCTCGGAGTGGAGCACGCAGAAACTCGCCCTCGCCAACGGAGGATGCGACCACTGCGAGGACCTGCGCTGTCAACCCTGCGGGCTCGACTACAGGCGGTCAAAACCGCTCCAGCGCCGCCTCTCACTTCGCCGCGGAAGAAAAAACGCCGCTCCCAGAGGCCGCCGGAGCCCCTGCGGATCCATGTGGGCCGCCGCCGCCGGCCCACCGACCGCTCTCCCTCTCCGCCCCTGCCGGACTTACAGTTGCCGCCGAGTGGCCGCTCTGTCGCCTCCGATGACACCGCGGATGAGAAGGACTCCTGTTCGCTGCACGCTTCGGACAGCGAGGATTGGTCGTCGATCGGCTTCATCGACGAGAGAGTCTGCGGGACCCGCGCCGGCATCGAAGAGGAACTAACGCGCCTCCTTTCTCAGGCCGTTAGCCGCCTGGGTCTCGAGTGGTCTCCTCCCCTGAGCAACCACCGAACCGCATGGATGGGAAGTTCCTGCACCGGCGTCCGGCCCCCGCCTGCAGCCGGGCTGCACCTTTCCTGCCTGAGCTTCACAGCAGCTCACGAAATCCTGGAATGCTCCTCTCTCGGCTCGTAATCGCTCTGATGTGTCCGCTTCGCTGCGCTCAGTGGACGGAGCCGCCGAGAAGGGTTATACTGCCATGC